>CM031236.1:91154139-91316376 GCA_018340775.1 Taxus wallichiana var. yunnanensis
TCAGAGGCTTATCAAATTACCATTTAATTTTTACCTTGTTACAATCAACTTAAATTAATGCAATAAGTATGACACTTTGTAAAAGGGTTGATTGCGGAGAGTTCGCAATTGCGTGCGTCTCCAGTTCTTTTGAGTCATTCCACTAGTCAAAACTTGTAAGTTACAATAGTAATTTCACAAGAAAACCTAATGGAAACTATTAAGAACTTTCTTAGAAGAATATCCAGACCTTCAAATGATAAGGGGGGAAAATAGCACCTGACTTCCCCTTTCCTAGCATATTCGGCAAGCTCTATGGCACTAGCTCCACTGTTCGGAATCCTCCAGATCTTGATCGGCCTTCCAGACGCTTCGTAACGCCCTATGGAACTCCAGTCGATACTCCAAGCTTCACAATAATTTAGTGTGGTGCACTATGGGCTGGCTAGGTAGTATTAAAAACTCCTAGTCACAATAATGTCTATTTAAATAAATAGGTCTTCACAACTTTATAATAAGCCTATTAAATAGGTCTTATAAAAAGAACTCTCCTCAATTAAACTCTTTGGTCTTCCTCGAGCTCTTGATTTGAGCTTACAAGTTGTGTGTCTTTATAATGCAAGGGGTCCCCTATTTATACCCAAATGGGGCCCTAAAATAATGCTAAATTATTTATCCTTAGGCTAATATTAGCCTCACCGTAGCATTTGGATGGGATAAATCCCATGGTGGGCGGCATGTATTTTTAGGTGGGTTAATCCCACATTAGGTGGCGCTAAAATTTTGATAAGGTTTTTAAAAACCTTAGCCCCCCATCCTTCACGTGGATCTTTCCACACATGGGCCTTTGCCCCACCACTTCACCCACCACGTGGAACTTAGAATATGTGTGGGGGTTGGTGGATTTACATGGCCGAGTCTTCTTCGCCAAGTTGGTAGTGGGATGAGGTGTGGGTCGAGCTGTGCATGCGGTTGGGATGTCTATCCGGGTGGAAATGTGGTAATGTTTGACCACCGGGTTGTAAGTGGTCTCACCGAGATAATAGAAATTTGACCCATACATTGTGGCATAGAATGTAATCAACTCGGTGAATAGCTCGATGTGTAACTCGATCCATAACTCGATGAGCAACTCGATCAACACATAGTCCACTTGTCGACTCTCGATAGGAAAATCAAGTGAATTCAATGAGTGGTGGCTTGTGGACCCACCACGTCGGTGATAAAAATTAGTCCACATGGCGTCGGGCTCCCCTCCATCACAAAAGTTGAGCCTCTTATTGCAACCACCAACTTTTACGCTGTCGAAGACCTGGAGGTCGATAACCACCCAAAACGACTCTCTCTTTTTGTCAACACCCTTTTGCCACGTGTCACAGTGTGATTGGTCCATTATTGACCTGTTGACCAGAGTTGACTTTCTTGTTGACTGAACTTTGACCGGACATAACTAGAGCTCCCAATGTCTATTTTTCACATTCTCATAGTCGATGGAAATCTCTCAAAAATATCTTCTGCATTGACATAATTTAGGGATGTTTAGGGAAATTTTGATATAAAAAATGATCCCCGATCACCGTGGGTGCCCTAGACACGCTTTTGGGTGCACTGGTCTCAGGAATTCTCGGAAACCTCCTCTGAGGTGTCACAAGTTGTTCTCTTATAGTCACCTTTGGTCACTCTAAGGTCACACCAAGAACGTCGAGGTCATGGGAAACCTACAATGAAATATGAACCCGCAAAACCCTCAAATAGACATCAAATCCTAAAAAGAAAGATGCAAAATGATTGATAGAATTATTCTCAAATGCCACAATGATATAATTATATCTAAGCACTACACTACATCTCAGTACCAATGTAGTTCTATGTGCGTGTGTGTAGAATTGTGCCCTAGGTTTCTCTTGTGTGTGTCACACTTGGAATAATGAGCAAGTAGCTAGATGTAGAATGTAGTAAATGTATGCATGGAATAGAATGAACTTCCCTCCTATGAAGTGTGATGCAAAAACTAGCCCTTGTGTCCCTTGTGATGGAGCTAGATGGATATAATTTATCTCTTATATGCCTTAATGGATACAACCTTAGGTGATGATATAATTCCGACTACCAAAAAAGATAAAATGCTCAAACAAATGAAAAGACCCAAAAAGAAAAGCAAAGTAAAAGGAGACATGAACACCCAAAGGGGAAAGGGCACTGACACTGCAACGTGGTTGGGTGCTAGTGTCCAGGGACACACTCCCCTTTCGTACCTCGACCAAAAAGCACCCTTTATTACATTTACCTAGCCATGACCCCCTTCACCCCACTAATATTAATTTAATTAATTTAATTAAATTAATGCATTATCCTCACTATATTTATTATTTGAATATTTTATTTAAATAATATCCACACATATAGTTCACCTAGACACCTCACCAAGCCAACTCAACCTAAGACCTATTCTTAGCAAGTTGTCATAACTAACTAAGACTTACCCAAACCCTAAAAATCAATGCCTACATTCCCTCTAACCACATTCCCACATGCTCACAAGAATCTCCCAATCTAATCCATGGGATAACGACACAAGATCCAAGGAAATCAAGAGGATCTCCCTAGTTTAGTAAACCTAGGAAATCCCACCTTGACCGACGTCGGTTACCCCTAACCGTCGCCGGTTAATCTGACCACCATCGGTTACCCCTTTTAACCCCTAAACTACCTTATTCTCAAGGTTGGAAAACATTGGGAGAAATTTGATGAGAAAGAACACATCTTAGAGAGATAACGCATCTTGAGAGAAAATTTCTAGCAAAAACTGCATGTAAGGAAGGAGATTGAGCATCTTCTCCTGCACAACCATCCCAGCCATGATCTGATCTATCCAAGCAAAGAGGAGTGTACATACAGCCCATGCAGAAGATTTTCTTCAGTTGGTGATCACTTGCAACCTTCAAACCCATCATCAACACCTCCATCCCTCACACATAGGCATTCAGGAATGGAATCCAAGTAAGTATAACATCATACTTTCTTGGTTTATTTCATTTCATCATCATTTTATCATCCATTGTTTATCTTGCCCCCTATTGACCTTTTCCAACATTTTCACCTCCATATACCCATTAAAACCTCACAAAATCCTACTCCAGTCACCCAATACCTCATCTTGACCAACCAAAGTCCTTTGTGTAATCACAAAGGAGACCAAAAGCTTGTTCTATGACATTTCTAGATCTTACAGTAACTGGCACCGGTTACACCTAACCGTCGTCGGTCACCCCTGACACACCGGTCTCTGTATTTTCCCACACAGCCTAGAACAATGACCTACCCACCTAATTTCATCTCACCCCATTCACCTGTGATCTACCCGAGACCTCTATCAAACTCGAGACCCAGAACCAATCATTTGACCTTTGGATTCTATTCTAGCTTAGCCTGTTAGATTAGATCTATTTCTTATTGTGTTTTAAGTGAGATACCTAAATCATTTTAAAATAACAATAGGATTTACTTTGTTTACAACATTAAATTGTTTAAAATAGTGGACTGATAGCCATCTAGGAAGTATCATACTTCCCGGATCTAGCATACGCTAGGCAGTTCACTACCCATATTGTTTAATTCCTTCTAGTGGTCTTGTTTTCATTACAGGTAGTTCCTCCTAGCCAAAAGGAATCTCTCACGATCAGTTGTGGATTTGGAAGTCATACGTGCAACAACCCATCAACCAAAATTTGAATAGGTATTCCTCCTACTGCCCATTACCCTATCTGTTTTGTCAACACTTCAAAGAAATGATCTAAGAAACAGGTGAAACATTTTGGCACGCCTGGTGGGACCCATCCGGGGTTCCTTGCATTTCATTCATTCCTAGGAAAAAATTGTGTGTTTGTTTCCCTTCTAAAAAGTGTACACACTAATTTTCTTCCTTGGTAATCCACCTTTTCTTTCTATTTTCTCTAAAGGAAACTTTTCTTTTGGTGTAATTAAAAAGAACCATTTCTTCATGTTTTCTACATTGTAGTGAAAGAGCATCCCTCTTCCTCTTCATCTTATTGTGTCATCCAATTTCACATTTTTGATTTGGGTTTAAAAATAAGTGCATTCCATTCTGATTTATTGCATTAGCTCACATTAATTGAGGGCAACCTATACGTTGGAAGTCATGCCCAGCTGATGGTTGACAAATGAATCATAGAAAAGCACTTCTATCCTTTTCTCTTTCTCTGAGTCTTACCAAACCTCACAAAAATTCAAAATACATACATTCTTAAACAACATCCTACCTGGAAGAAGTTGTAGGTGATCACACGATCATGACATAGTGGGCACCCAGCTCACTGCTCTGTCGAGTCATACTTCAGAGTGAAGCCCGCCCCCACCATAACATACCTAAAACCTCACCTTTTAGATCTCCTTCTTTGTAGGAAGCCATCCTCACCAAAAACTCTATTTCACAATTCATGTGTCAGTCCTAAATAGCATAAGCTAAACAAACATAATAGAAAAGGCACTCCTAGGATCACATTTTCTTAGTGTTTTTGCTTGGCTTGCATTTTTTGAGGTGAGAGATCACGTTCATCACTTTTTTTTGTTCATCCTTGCATGCTCCTCATCACAATGGTGTATTCTAGCTTCACCTGAGTGTGCCTGGGCCATATCATCATCATTTCTTAAAATTCTGGGTCTGATTCTACATCAGATTTTAATTCACAACCACTTTCTTTCATCACTGTTTCAATTTCACAGTAACCATCATCGGTTACCTCTGACCACCATCGGTTACACCCAACCGACGTCGGTTCCAGGTCCTTTGCTAACCTACTCAAAAGGACATTTTTATTCATTTTCTTCCACTTTTCACAGTCTCTTTCACTGTCATTATTCCCATTGACATTTTAAACATCCTCAAATTTGGCATACCTGTCAGATTTTACCTTCTGCCTCGTTGTTTACTCACTGTCATTTTCTACAGTAACCGGCAGCGGTTACCCCTCACCGGCGTCAGTTTTCCCTAACCGGCATCAGTTAGCCTATTTCACATTCCAGCCACCATTTGGTACTTAATCTACTTTTTGTTGCCAGATTCACTGTTCTTGTTGTTCTCTGTGTCATTTACAGAGAAGCATCCCTACTTGATCAATACTGGTTCACATGGTGCTGACCCGAAGACAAGCAAGTGCCCTCATATTTCACACCAGTTTCCAACCACTCCCACCTAGTCCTTCACCACCTTCTATTTTATCACCAGTCATGGATCCCATCCAGCCTATTACTATCGCTACCGAGAGATGAGGAGTTCGCATGACTCCTTGACTAGAACCCTACCGCCTTGCAGTTTTACCTTTCCCACTTGTCCACTCGAGACGCCTCGGGTCAGTTGATATATGACATGCCCGTATCTATCCCCTCGACTCTCACCCACTTCCACATCAGCCCCATCTAGCTCCGTGTTTCCCGCATCCACCTTACCCCTAGTCATTTTGCGTAGTTAGGTCCTATACCCTATGACTACCACATTTGTTACCTCTGTGGCCCTCATTACATCCACCGTACCCTCGATGACTACCCCAAACACAACCTCATCCACCCCTAATGTCTCACACATACCTATGTAGCTACATTACCACCTCCAGTGTCGGTGACCCCTACCCCATTTTAGAACATGGTTCTTTCCATTCCACAATCATTAGCCCCTATTGCCACTAGGGTTACCATGACCCTTCCACCCCCATATACATACTACCAACAACCTCTGTTTCATCCATTATTCATTCCAGGTATGTACCCCTATTTCACTACCTTCTTCTCCACCACCCTACATGGCAGCCCCATACACTGGAGTGCCACCCCCATTATATGCCCAAAACCAACCTTCTCACGCTACGGGAGGCATCCAATCATCACAACCCACCAATGACCTAATTAAATTGATGTTGGACAAGATGTAGACATTGGAGGCATCGGTTTCCGGCTCCCGCAACACTCTCACCTATGATGAGATTTGCAACGAGCCTATTCACCCATCCATTCCTATCCGTTCATACCTTGTGCATTGGGAAATGCCTAAATTCAATCATTTCAATAGCAAAGAAGACCCACAGCAACATTTGTGGTCATTCAAACATGGGTGTTATCTGATCGCTCATGATGATGCCTTGCTTTTGAGAACCTTTCCCATGTCCCTCACTGGACCTGCATTAGATTGGTATAGTGGGTTACCTAAACACTCTATATTCTCATTCAATCAGGTAGCCCAAGCCTTCTTGGATCATTTCTCTATCAATATCATCAAGAAGGTTACCATGACTGATCTATATTCCACACGTCAGTATGAGGACAAATCTATCACATATTTTGTCACTCATTGGCGCAACCTAATCAATCAACTTACCTTCCAACTGCCACAAATGAACTCATCGAGCTCTTCACATGGGCTTGCGCTAGACATATCTCCTTGACCTTACAGGTCCAAACCTTCCAAACATTTGATGAGGCATTCACTATGGCACAAAAGTTAGAGATTCGGGCCATCGAAGAGAAGAAAATCCAATTACACAATAAGAATTCAGACATTCAAGTCGAATGATACCTCTTCTTCTTCCAAACCACAAACCAATTATTCAAAAGCCAAGGGCACCGCTAATGCAGTGGTACTCAAGGCCAGCCCAGCTCATCCGTCAAATCAGGCTACCCCATCATCTAATCTCTCACCTATCCAGACTTTTCACTTCAGATGAGAACAACAAAAATATACCCCAATTGGGAACCTTACTCTTATGTCTTAGAAAAGCTTATTAAAGCTAGAGCCATCACCCTTCCACCTATAAAACCACACACTGGTTTTGACCCTGCTCGCCCCATGCCCGCATGGTATAAAGAACATGATTTCTATAACTATCATCGAGTAAAGGGTCATAGTGATGGAAATTGCATCACTTTCAAAAATATTGTCCAAGAAATGCTCGAGAAAGGTGAGTTAACTATGGATAATCCCAACGCCACCCCCAACCAAAATCTACAAATCTTCAAAAACCATTTCCCAACCATGCCCCTTCATCCAATCAAACTAGTGAGACATCAACTCACGATACCCATACCCGTGAGGTTCACGCTATCTTTAACGAGGTACCTGTCACCTCCCAATTACCCCATATTCCTTCCATAGAGGAGATCCTAGCCCAAAATCCTCCTTCCACATTGAAACCAACCTCCCTGTTCCTTCACCAACAGAGGAACACCTTTCATCTCCTTCACCAACGGAGGGTCTTCCACTAACATTGAGCCCATCTCACCCCTGGCTTCACCACTTAGAGAACCTTTACCTACAGTACCTCCTCCACCCATAGAGGAGCTCCCATTATCCCCTCCACCCATAGAGGAGCACCCATTGCCTCCTCCACCCATAGGGGAGCACCCATTTGTTCCTCCACTTATAGAGGAGCTCCCATCATCTCCTCCACCTATCATAGACCCAGTTGACATATCTTTACCTCTTGGTGAGCATTCTCCATCAGCTACCCAGAATCCCACAGACCTACTTTCGGCTCTCTTACCCACGGAAGCTGAAGCTAGCCAATTCCCCATCTCTAAGACACATTTTACGGAATTTCCATTAGGTCCTCACCAACTCCACCCACAAACATGTCGTTCTCATGTTTGGCCAATCATTTAGATTATGTGGATAGGGCTTTACTATGGGGATGCCTCTTACTCCCTGTCTCAACACAGATGCAGATATCCCTCACTGATACCTCCACTATCTACCCAAACACATTTCGACCAATCAAACCAAACACAACCACCTCTGTCACAACACCTTCCACGATACCTATTAGAACTCAAACCACACCCTTACCCATAACCCAACCTACATCTAAACCCAAACCCACACCTACAACATTTGCCTCAACTAAACCTATTACCACTTTAGGGGTCACCCCGACCACCAGCCTTACTCATCCACCTATTAAACTAGATTTAGCTACATCCTCCAATGTCAATACCACACCTACTCACACCCAAACCAAAGAAACAAACCCATCGACCTCATACCCCGACCACACCAATCACACCGCACTTGTCCCATCTGTCTTAAGACCTCAGCTTCCCAACATGGTCAAGTGACCTTCACCCATCCATAAACCAATAACACAACAACCCATTCCTTCCTCACAAACCTCTAACCTACCCAGGCACACAACATGACATACACACACTGCAGTCTCTTTTTACCACCAATACCTCCAATACCCTCAGCTATTGCTTCACTACCCACTACACTTCAGTCATTGTCCCTCACACCCCAAGTATGACCCATGTCATCTACCTTCACAGACCCCGTTATCCCCATGGGTAACTCACCCTCTTCCTCCATCTACTTTTCCTTCTAGACCTCATACACCCACATCACCTTTACCCAAGAAGGTGCAACCCAAAAACAAAACCCCACTACCCCACAATAAGGTAGTCAAAACAACCACACACCCTCCTACCCATCCATCTACTATACCCCTACCCAAACAAACACAATCGATACCTAAAACCACACTGGCACCTAAAACCGTAACTCGACCCATTCCTACTCTTCCAAAAATAGTTCCTCGACAATCAACCACACCTACACCCAAACCCATGTTCACTTCCCATTGTGATCCACTAGCAGGGTCCTATGCCAAAATTTTAACCAACCTCCTCGAGACTTCTGTTATCACATTACCACCACTCCAACCTTACGACCCCCTCAAACCCAAGCCAAAAGGGTTTGACGATACTAAAATTTGTGCATACCATCATGTGCCAGGGCATGATGTGGAGAACTACAAGGCCTTGAAAACCGTCCTTATCCAATTGTGTCCACTAGAAACCAACTTTGATGATGATGACCTTCTTGATGAGGATCTTGTTTCACCGACACCCATTCCCACACTGCCCACTCAACAACCACAACCTCCACCCTCACACTCCTAGAGCCACCCTCAAGATTTGAAATTAACATGGTTCACATCAGAGAACTTGCCACGCCACCACCCCAATGTCGTTGCGCCCAACTCACCTCACAAGGCTTTTCTCCTCCAGTAGGTTTTTTCCCTTCATGTCATTACACCACTCACCCTACACCTTCCCCATTTTCCAACCCCCTCAAATCAACATGATACACATCACTACACGTGTGCAGAAGGGAAAAGAAAAGGCAACTGACCTACCAACCAATCCTATACCCAACATACCATCTACACCCATACCTAAAATAACTATCCACACCCCACGTACCCCATTTCTAATGGCATCACACATCACACCATGCTCAAACAATTACACCAATCTCCCCTCAAAATGTCCTTATATGACCTCATCCAAACCTCGAATCCCATCGTCAAGCCCTCATGGAGGTTCTTCAATCTATTGAGGTTTTACCCAATGACCCTACACTCGTAGCCTCCATTATCACACCCCATCATGTAGCCTCTCTCACCAAATTACCACCTTCATCTTCACCCCACCTTGTTCACCAAGTGGCCTCCCTTAGCTTCTCAGAGGAAGAGATCGCGCCACACCAAAATGATGACCCGGACCCAACCCTCTTCATCTCCATCCACATTGATGACATACGGGTACGCCATGTGATGATTGATGGAGGTGCTAGCATTAACATCATTTCATCCCATGCATTTGCTCAAATGTGCATACCTACAATTACATGCATAAACATCCGGTCATGTTGCATTCATTCAATGATGCTATCATCTCCACACTAGGCTTATCATCCTTCATGTTCGCGTGGGCCCCCACTATTCCAGAATTGTTTTACATTTTGGAGGGGGAATTCCAATATAACTTGTTGCTTGGTAGACCCTGGATCCATGTCATGGGTTGCGTTCCTTCCACTTTGCATCGTTGTGTAAATTTTGAACATGAAGGACACACTTATACCATTCCAGCTGACCCATCACCTTTCAAAACATGCAACATGCTTTATCGACCCAATGATGTGCTCATACCTGTCAAGCCATCTACCTCCACAACCAATACCACTTCACCTACACCTCCACCTACTAGTACAACCATTGCTTTCACCACACATACCTCCTCCATTCCTACCACTACTATAACTTCCACGGTGGCTGACCCATTAGCTTCCCAATCCATTAACTCCACCTCCGCATCGACCTCTGACACATCATCCATTCCAGCTACCTACTTACCAACCACTTGATCCCTTGGAAGGTGTTTTTCAACACCTCACTCTGGGGGAGTACCGCCTATATAGTGTTAACACATTCCTTACTCTGTACAAGAGTATGGAAGCCTTCACCAACACCCTCACTATGATCACCATATAGGAGAACACCTCCTTTATGGTCCTCCTCATCTTCGTACTAGTCTCACCTATGGGGGACTTGATACTACCACTTACACACCTAAACCACCATCACAAACCCACCCATTTTCCATTGACTTCCAATCACTTACCAATCGACCATTTTTTGCCCACACCTTCTGCACCATTGTGTGTGGAAGGGTTTTGTTTTGGCTTTTACGAGCAAGGCTGCCATACTGTTATTCCATGTACCACCTACAAACATAATGACCGTAGTGGTATCGGCTTCCCCAAACCTCCTACCAAACAGGCCCACATTGAACTCATTGAGGACCCTAGCCCTTCTCCACCTTCATCTTCATCACCACCTTCACCCGCTCCACCTTCATCACCACCCTCACCGATGGAGTCGATGGATCCTGAATCTATCCCCCTAACTTTTTTTTCATAAACACCATTTCCTTGGGGCCTTTGACTTATCAACGTGCAAAGGCAAGGCCCCTTCCACTCTTCCATTCCTATATCCTGAAATGATCGATGATGACACACCTACAATTAACATCATTCAATGTCAGGATGATGAATCCATACTCACCTACCTTGGTGCAGAAGACTCATATATTCATCGGTTGTTACCCTCTGAGATGTAAACCATGTTGAATGAATTGACTATCGAGATCAACATTCATACTTAACGATGAATGACCACCCAAAGATCATATATTCATCTCCCCTCCGAGATAAACCATGTTGAATGAATCAATATCTTTCAGACTCAAGATGACCTGCATCCTAAAGATCAAAAATATTTAGATGTTGAACAGAAGCCATCACTTCTTTTCTCCGAGATCATAACCACGCTTTCACTTGGTCTTACATAGACATGCCCGGTATTGACCCCACCATAGTGGTCCACAATATTGTAACCATTCCCGATGCCAAACCTATCAAACAAAAGCTGAGGAAAATGCACCCTCGCATTTCTCTTCTCATCAAAGAAGAACTTCAACGCCTTCTTTCCGTTTCCTTCATCTTACCCATTGATTATCCTCATTGGATTTCTAACATTGTCCCTATTACTAAAGCAACAGGGGGACTCCATTTGCACGGACTTCCATGACCTCAACCTAGCCTACCCAAAAGATGACTTTCCCTTGCCCGGTATTGATCAACTAGTTGACCTCACCACTGGTCATGAGATGCTCTCACTCATGGATGGCTTCTCGGGTTATAACCAAATTTTTCTTGCCCCAGAAGATCAACACAAGACTACATTCATCACCCCTTGGGGAACCTTTTGCTATCGAGTCATGCCTTTTGGCCTTAAAAATGGTGCTACATATCAACGTGCTATGACTTACATCTTCCATGATATCATGCATCGCATATTGGAAGATTACGTGGATGATCTCTTGGCCAAATCTAAATGTCACTCCGAGCACCTCACCATCCTCAAAACCATCTTTGACCGCCTCATTAAATATTGTGTCCGCCTTCAACCTAAAAAGTGCGTCTTCGTGGTTCTCTCAGGAAAGCTCCTGGGATTTATTGTTTCCCTCCATGGTATAGAAGTTGACCTGCTAAAGTCAAGGCCATTCTAGGAAATGCCTCCACCCACTAACCTTAAACAACTCCATAGCCTGCAAGGTAAATTATAGTCCATTCACCATTTCATTTCACAATTATCTGATCGGTGTCAACCATTTCATCATCTTCTTAGGAAGGATGTCTCCTTTAAATGGGATGATGACTATCACAAAGCTTTTGAGGCCCTAAAAAATACCTTCTCCAACCACCCATACTCATTCCACCTAAAGATGATCAACCTTTTTACCTATACATATCAGCTACCGATCATTCCTTGGGAGCCATGCTCACTCATCATGATGAACAACACAGGGAGCAGGTGGTTTATTACATAATCCATACTCTTTTGGACTATGAAACCAATACAACCATCTAGAAAAACTTTTTCTTAGCCTTAGTTTTCATTGCCACCAAACTCACCATTACCTACTCAACCACAAAACCTATGTCGTGACCAACACCAATCCCTTACACTTCATGTACGCCAAACCTTATCAAAATCAGCATGTCGCATGATGGCTTATGCTTTTAGCTGATCTTGACCTTGAATTCATTCATCAAAATTCCATCAAGGGCCAAGCTATCACCGACCAACTGGCTGACACACCTATTTCGGGATCAACCCTCTAATTTTGACTTTCCCAATGAGTCAATTGCTACTCTTTCCCTGGATGAACCCCTTACCAAATGACACTTTGTTCTTTGATGGTTCCAAGTGTCAGCATGGGGGGGGGCTGGTATTATCCTCATTCCTCTGGATGGAGAACCCATGCCTTTGTCTTTCAAACTAGACTTTGAATGCACCAACAATATTGTCGAGTACGAAGCGCTCATACTAGGTCTCTAAGCCACATATGCCCTAGATGTCAAATCAATCCACATCTTTGGTGATTCACAATTGGTCATCAACCAAGTCAATGGTATGTACCAATGTCATAATGAGATACTTCAAAAGTATAAACATCATGTAGACATACTTTTGACCACCTTTGATCATTACACCCTTCAAACCATCCCATGTTCAACCAACAAATTTTCGATACCATGGCCTGCTTAGCTTCCCAAATACCCACTTCCCCCGATTCCAAAATATTTGTCACCATACAACACCTCCATTCACCTTCTTATTTACCTCACGATGTTTACTCAATCGAACCGACACCCCTTGACCCGAGTGACCTTTGGTATAAATAGTACTCCGACTACCTTTTTCTCTCCATCTTACCTCCTGATCTCACCTGTAACAGACAACGCACCTTCCTTAAAAGGTCTCTCATTTCGTCATTCTGGGGGACTCCTCTATAAGCATGGCTTTGATGGTATTCTCTTACGATGCCTCACAAGTTCTAAAATTCCTTATACCATTAAGGAGGTTCATGATGGCATATGTGGAGGTCACTTTAGTGGCCTTGTTGTTGCTAAGCGTATTCTTCACCTAGGCTATTATTGGCCGACCCTTAACCATGATTGTTGCGACTATGTCAAACATTGTGTAAAATGTCAACAACATTCCAACCTTCATCATACACCCAGTCATGCCTTACAGTCACTTCGTGACCTTTGGCCCTTCTCTCAATGGGGTTTGGATCTTGTCGGAGAAATCAATCCTCATTCTTCCCAATGCCATCAATGGATCATAACTACTACCGAATACTACACAAAATGGGTGGAAGCCATACCACTCATCTCCATGAAAGTTGAGAAGATATGTGAGTTCATTAACCATCACATCATTTGTCACTTTGGTGTTCCTCATCGCCTCATCACTGATAATGGAAAACAATTCAAAAACAAAACATTGCAAAAACTTTGTGATGCCTTTGACATTCAACTTAGTTTCTCATCACCTTATTACCCACAAACCAATGGCCAAGCCAAATCCACTAACAAAACCCTCAAAAAATTCTCATGAAAGTGGTTGATGATACTGGGAAGGATTGGCATACACACATTCCTTTTTCCCTATGGGCATACCGCACTAGTATTCACACTTCCACTGTGGCCACACCCTTTTCACTGGTCTACGGTACAAAGGTTGTTCTACCTCTCGAAGTCTAGATCCCCTCACTCCGCATTTCTCTCCATGACATGCTTACTAATGATGACTTTCGTCAGACCGCTTAACACAACTAGAGTTATTAGATGAACGTCATCTTAACGCTCTGATCACCTTCAAGTTTACCAACAACGTATCAAACGTGCTTATGAAAAACGTGTTCATGAATGAAACCTTCCAAGTCGGTGACCTTGTCTTGAAAGAAAATCAACACGTAACCAAAGTAGAAAAAAGTAAATGGGGAAAATTTTCTCCTAATTGGCTTGGACCATACATCGTAACTCATACCTATGGATCAAGTGCCTATCATTTATCCTCACTTGATGGTAAACCCGAACCTGAGCCCCTTAACGCATTGCATCTTTGACCATTCTATTGTTGACTCGTTGTCCTACCTCACCCTTTGTCTCTTTACAGGCTCATCCCTTGAGCGCTATCCACTCCATACACCTCCCTAATGATTAAACAAGAATCATGTGAGTACCCATCACTTGTTATCTTCTCTTGAATATGTGTACCACGACACTACACATAGCATGATTCTCATGGATACTTTTCATCTACCTTTAGATGAGATCCCATGGTCATTCCACCTTGCCTTTTGAACAAGAGTCCTATCCTCCACCTTGGTCTTGTCCATGACTTCAACGACCTCACATGGGACCAAACTCCTTGAGTCAAACTTCTAATAAAAGATGACTCCCTCAAAAGGACATCTTCCTCTCAACAAAATTGCTGCTATAAATAGACTGCTCCCTCGAAGGACAACTATGTGAAGCTTTTACAAAAAAAAAAAAAATGAACAAGAGAAACCGAAGCTTCCCGCATCGATCAACTTCACGAAGACCTCAAGGAGTACCATATTCATAATCCCATATAGACTTCCTACATCGATCAGTCTATCAAAACAAAAAAAAAATTTTAGTCATGGACTTTCCCATTGTGACCTAGGACCCCTTGCCCAAGGGCCCTGTCACTCAAAACATATAAAATTAGCTACCTTTCACCCACCTTACCATTTCCACTCTCATTTCCTCCATTGCCTCAAGGGACATCTTGGAATTTAGACATTTGGTGATCCTGTGACTACCATCATCAGAACATGTCAATCATGCAATGTCTTTAGGGTCTTATGTTCCTCACCTCCTCCAAGGTATGATCTACTCGGTATGATCCTACCCAATCAGGTGGCTTTATTGCCCCCTCTTATCTTTTAACCATCTTTGTTTACGTTTTGATTACCTTATACAGGACTTGGTCCTCGACGCTTACCTTTGAGGTAATCCTCCCCTTTCACCATAATCACCTTCACCTGCATCCTTTTCCCTATAATCTACCTACACCTATTAAACCTAAACCCACAACATGCCCAAAAACCTACCAACTCATTTTCATATTCTTCCCTAGCTCATGGGAGAACTACATCGGCCTGAGGTCCCTTTTCACCGGACTATGTAGGTAGCACTCCGAGGGCATGGGGCCCTTGGAGGTTAGCTCATCCATTCTCTACCCTAAAACAATTCATCAACCCTGCCTAACTCACCATTTACATCACATTTCACTTAGTTCCCTTTTTATAACAAAATTGGAAATTAAGCCACATACATAACAAGTTGCTTATCACAACATACATTTATTACACCTACCATCCCTCTATCATCACTATGCATAGATTATACAACATTTCACATATGACCCATAGTATCATTCATTGCCAACATAATGAATCATAACTAAACCTACTTTCAACTCAACCATGCCTATAACCTAACTCAACCATGCCTATAACCTAACTCAACCATGCCTATAACCTACTCCAATCCATGCCTATAACCTAACTCGATCCATGCCTAACCATAACCTGACTTGATCCATGCCTAACCATAACTTGACTCGATCCATGCCTAAACCAACCTAACTCCATCATGCCTAACTCACCTAATTTCAAACCACATTAAAGTAACAAATTCATATCTCATCTAATACAAGCCATAAACCAATGTCTCATACACACATCAACAAATCATGAAATACCATGAATCTCATCATACAAATCAATAAATATGTATCTCAATATTCACATATTCCCCCTCTTTTTCGTCCATGTAATCCCCACATACCCACATTTTATTTTTAACCACCCAAAAAACCCCCATACCCACAAAACCCTACAAATAACAAATATCACAACTCTAATCTATCTAATCACCAATCTAGAGTTAGGTGCACCTACAAATACCTCATCAAAACCTCTAATCATCATCACCATTGGTGGCATGCTCCTCGTTGCGGCCATGTAACGGTGGTCCACCCGATCCCTCTCCATCTAATCATCAAATATCTACTCACAACCTCGACCAATCAAATCTCTCTCCACATCCATGGACCCGCTTATTCACCCACCCAACCCTCATCAAATCATAGACTACCACTCCTTTGTCTTGTTTCCTCCGGACACTTTTCTCTCTTTTCTCTCTTTTTTGTCATTTCTTCACTTCACAAATAACAAATGAATAATAAAAATGTGGATTTTTTTGTTTTTATAACCCACCCGACCTAACCGATGTCGGTTACCATTGACCAACATCGGTCGCGTGCCCTACCTAACCATCATCAGTTTTCCTATACCAACGTCGGTTATCCATGACCACCATTAGTCACCCTCACCTACACATTGCCCTTACTTTTCCATTTTACCCCACCCTTTACCTTACTCCTTTACCCCATCCAACCTTTACCCAACCCATTACCTTACCTTTCCTAACCTCGTCACTTCCTACCTCCATTTTTCCTCCTTTGGGGACTTCTTATTCTTTTACCCCTACCTTGGCCTTACCCATGTCATGACCTAGATATTTGGACCTGGACCATCGCTAGTGACCTTTGACCTCATGTGTTCATTATACCTTGCAGCATTGTTACCTGTGTTGATTGACCTAATGACCTTACCTAGCCTATTGTCATGATTGTTTATCCTAACCCTACCTTTGGTGTACAAACATACCTAAACGTTCCTGCACCTAACCTACGTTGTGTTTCCTGACCATATCCTATACCTTGGATACCGGATTCACTTCAACCTTGTCTGATAAACTTATCGACCTTAGACGATGTAGAGTTTGCTTGCTCTTCAACCTGGTAGCGTGTTACAGTTTATACGTGTGCGTGCATTTGATTGTTGCTACCTTTGACCCTACCCATTACCTAGATTGCCCAGTAGACCTTTCATCCTTTTTTTATATACCCCCTACCCACCTACCTTTTCCTCACATTTTCCTTTTATCAAACCACTCACCGCTTCACTTGCTTTGCCTCGTCGGTTCTGGTTTGAGGGGGATCACCTTCACCCACACATGGGGCAACCACATCTTATTTTTGTTAGCGCACTTACCAATACAAGCTACGCAACAAAAAGGGGCAAAATGTAGACACTAAAATCAGGTCACACTCCCCTTTCGTACCTCGACCAAAAAGCACCCTTTATTACATTTACCTAGCCATGACCCCCTTCACCCCACTAATATTAATTTAATTAATTAATTAAATTAATGCATTATCCTCACTATATTTATTATTTGAATATTTTATTTAAATAATATCCACACATATAGTTCACCTAGACACCTCACCAAGCCAACTCAACCTAAGACCTATTCTTAGCAAGTTGTCATAACTAACTAAGACTTACCCAAACCCTAAAAATCAATGCCTACATTCCCTCTAACCACATTCCCGCATGCTCACAAGAAGCTCTCAGTCTAATCCATGGATAATGACATGAGATCTAAGGAAATCAGGAGGATCTCCCTAGTTTAGTAAACCTAGGAAATCCCACCTTGACTGACGTCGGTTACCCCTAACCATCATCAGTTAAGCCGACCACCATCGGTTACCCCTTTTAACCCCTAAACTACCTTATTCTCAAGGTTGGAAACATTGGGAGAAAAATTTGACGAGCAAGAACACATCTCAGAGAGATAACGCATCTTCAGAGAGAAAATTTCTAGCAAAAAACTACATGCAAGGAAGGAGATTGAGCATCTTCTCTGCACAGACCATCCCAACCATGATCTGATCTATCCAAGCAAAGAGGAGTGTACATGCAGCCCATGCAGAAGATTTTCTTCAGTTGGTGATCACTTGCAACCTTCAAACCCATCATCAACACCTCCATCCCTCACACACAGGCATTTAGGACCGGAATCCAAGTAAGTATAACATCATACTTTCTTGGTTTATTTCATTTCATCATCATTTTATCATCCATTGTTTATCTTGCCCCCTATTGACCTTTTCCAACATTTTCACCTCCATATACCCATTAAAACCTCACCAAAATCCTACTCCAGTCACCCAATACCTCATATTGACCAACCAAAGTCCTTTGTGCAATCACAAAGGAGACCAAAAGCTTGTTCTATGACATTTCCAGATCTTACAGTAACTGGCACCAGTTACACCTAACCGCCATCGGTCACCCCTAACCGACACCGGTCTCTGTATTTTCCCACACAACCTAGAACAAAGACCTACCCACCTAATTTCATCTCACCCCCATTCACTTGTGATCTACCCGAGACCTCTATCAAACCTACAAGACCCAACCAATCATTTGACCTTTGGATTCTATTCTAGCTTAGCATGTTAGATTAGATCTATTTCTTATTGTGTTTTAAGTGAGATACCTAAATCATTTTAAAATAACAATAGGATTTACTTTGTTTACAACATTAAATTGTTTAAAATAGTGGACTGACAGCCATCTAGGAAGTATCATACTTCCCGGATCTAGCATACACTAGGTAGTTCACTGCCCATATTGTTTAATTCCTTCTGGTGGTCTTGTTTTCATTACAGGTAGTTCCTCCTAGCCAAAAGGAAGCTCTCACGATCAGCTGTGGATTCGGAAGTCATACGCACACAACAACCCATCAACCGACATTTTTCTATAACTCCAACCATGCAAACAGACTACCAAAAGCTTAAAGGTAATCAAAATTTAGCACTAAGATTAAATATGGATTGTGTTGGGTGGTGCAAAAATTACAATGTGGTGTATAAATTGGAGCTACCCCATCTTCCAAGATTCATCATGTTTTTCATGTATTCTATTTGTGAATGTCCTTGGGTAATGAGTTAATGTGTAGAGAAAGCTTTTAGAGTTGGATGAAAAGATCTCTATCTTCCTAGAAAATAAGGTTATCTTCTTTTGACGAACACACACACTTCACAACCATAGGTCATGACTAATGTTTTGGTCGAATGAGTGGTTATGCAACCAAAGATGCAACATAAGCCTTTCCAACTACTTCGCAATAGTTTCCACATCTCAAGTTTTGAGTAAAAAGTTTTCAAAAGGGGAAGGGCATGTTAGGACCCCATTGTTGTAGCCATCTATTATTTTTGCATTGTAATAGTAATATTTGTCTTCTCGCTTGAGTGCATATTGTGTGGGGTCGACCCTTGAGTATCGTGGAAGCTTGGTGCTTATGTGTTGCAAAGCCAACCCTTGAGCATTGGGATTAGAGTTGTAATGCCTCTATATTGATATTGTACTTGGAAGAGATATGGATATCTTTTATTGTTGTAAATGAGCTCTTCTCAAAAGGAGGTTGTCCCTCAAAGAGGTTTGTAATAAATGAATATAAGAAAGTTCAAAGCTATCTCCTCGGTTCATTTAGCATTCCATTTCTTTTGCATTATGTTACTTCCATTTTCGCTATTATTTTACAAGCAAGATCATATCAAGTATATGTCCTAAGTCCATCATTGTAATCAATATTACTTTTTCAAATTGTTCATGTGTTATGTGTATGATGCCACTTTTTATTTGTGTATGTATATCTATCATGGTGTTTGCAACTACAACGTAAGACGAATACCGATTTTTATTATGCTTTGATGGATGTACATATGGGCCTTATCAAATACAAAATGTTCATCCATCAAAATGTGACAACATAGAGAATGGGCATGAATTGTTTGACAAACTACATCCATATATGTTGTTCCAAGTTAATTGAAATGATTACGAAATATGCATAGTATGAGTATAACAATAATGATAGTTGCTACTAAAACATGCCCTTTATAGTTAGGCAAATAAATTGGTGCTTTTTTAAATAAATATTGGGCATACAAAGGAATTTCAACATTCGCTAAACTACGTCCAAATTTGCATACATATGTGCATGTCAAAATGAATTTCAACATAGAGAAATTAACCCCGACAACAAAATCAATGGACTCAAAATTCTCATATTTAAATGTTAAATGTTTAACATCCATGGGTACATCAAACTTGTGACATTGAAGTCGATCTGAAAATTTGGATTATCAAATATTAGTTATTGGTTGGTATCTTGCTACAGTAACTTTTATTTGATTAATATTCCATTCATTGATCTGGTATCATACAATATAGTTAATATTTTAAAAAAACAATATATGAGTGGTATGTCATCATTTCCATGTAGTTAGAATGTTTCCTAGCATTGGACGCTTTTTAAAAAAAAAAAATCTAGGGAATAAAAGGGTGGTTTGCATGAACTATACAATAAAAGAACTGTTACGTGAACCATATTAAAAGAGTTGTTGACATTGCAAACTTGTATTTAGTGGGCCTACAATATGATAACTTTCCTTCTAAGCGTTTATTGCACCAAACAGTAGCCAAATCAGATCATACAACCGAACTACCTTTTGATGGTACTTCGTTTTTTTCTGTAAAAATCCTGATATACCCACATCATGGACGTTCTTCAAACCTAATATAAATCTTATCAGAGAAAATTACAGTTGACTATCTTATGAAAATTAAGCAGCAGTTTAAACTACACTCCATTAACATTGCTTGCAAACTCTACTTCCAACAGAAAAAACGATGGATATCCTTGTGGTAGAAAGGGTCCCTCATAGAATAGCTATGGCGACTGCACACCCCACAGTAGGTAGCAATGGCAGGGGCACCTAACCTAACTATTGAATTCGTGCAATGGGAGTTCCTGAGCTTTTAAGCATTACTTTGTTGAGGAGGTCTTCCATGAAAGAGGTGAACTAGATTTGTTCTTTCTTGCAGGAGGGCTAATGGCTAATTCTGGTGGGAAAATGGCTTGCTGCCAAGTTTGTGGGGATAATGTGGGAATCGGTGCAGATGGTGAGCCCTTTGTTGCATGCCTTGACTGTGCTTTTCCCATTTGTCGACCTTGTTATCTGTACGAGCGAGACGACAGAAGGAAGCCATTGCTGCCCCCATTGCAAGGGTCCCTTTCAGCACCACCCTGAAGGTATGTTGTAAATTTGGCTATGGCCTATTCATTTGGAATACATTTTTCTTATTTCAGTTCATGATTCTGATTAGAGTTTTGTTTTTAACAATGGGGAACAGGGCTACCAGTTGATGAGGGCGAGGAGAATGAGAATCATCACAACTTTTCAATGGTGGCTGTGGATGGCAATGTAAGTAGCTGTTATAAACTACTTCCTGAGTATTTTTATTTTCATTTTATGTTTGTTAGATGCAGAAGAGTTAGAATTGATTAATTCAAACAATTGCATAATTCTCGCAGGGGCATGGAGATCCCCAGGACAATGAACAGGATGGTAAATGATTTGCTTACTTCTTTTATTTCTAGTAAAAATTGAATTATCATTTGATTAAGCTATAAAAAATGATAGTGCATGCAATACAATGTTTAATTTGAATTATTATAAAACAAGTTCAAATAATAAAGGGTAGAGTGTGTATGTTCCTTTTGGACGGTCTCACAAGTAATTCTCAAACAATAGTAAAACTTTCCTTTTTTTCATATATATATTTTTAAATATAAATATTGCACAAGAAGCGTGATTGTAATTTATAGGCAATGCTAAACATAATAGACCTTAAAGGTGACTGAACTTTCCTTCTCCTAATTGATTTTTTAAAATATGAATATTGCAAAGAAGATGGATATTTAGATAGGGAACTCTGAAATAGTTTTGAATTGATAACAACATTGATGGAAAATTTATGTTTTCCAAACTAAGAAATGTAAATATACAGGATAACATTCAAAAAGTTTCTCAATTAACGTTGATAAAATCCAATTTTGAAATTTTCTAGCCTTAGGACTTGGATGATAATCTACAAGATGTTAAATCAATTTCTTAATAATGTTGTAGATGATTTGGTGGCATGGGCATTGGCCTATTGTTGCATAATTTCTGCAGTAATGCAGGTGGCAAATTATTTGCATTACAGTGATTTAAAATGGTTTACTGCATAATTGCAGGAAATGACAATGATTCTGCAATAACTCCCAACAATGGAGGCGTGGCTTGGAAGGAGAGGGTGGAGAGTTGGAAAGCTAAAAAGAACAAAAAGAAAGGACTCTTCCCCAGCAAAAAAGCAAAGGCTGAAATCCCAGAGGAACAGGGCCAAATCAATCCTCCGGCAATGGATGAAACAATGTATGTCGAATTTGTTTTCCTTTTGATTAGTCTCTGATTGCAATATTTCTCTTAGTGCCATATATATTACATAGACTCCATTAGATTAGTCCTAGAATGATGTTTTGTTGTAACTTTAGCTATTGCTGTTGCAATTTTGTCAGGATGGCTGAGGCCATGCAGCCTTTATCGAAAATAATACCCATTCCAAGGACAAAAATCCAGCCCTACAGAATTGTGATTATTCTTCGTTTGATTATTTTGGGATTCTTCTTCCACTACAGAATAACCAACCCAGTTGATAGTTCATATGGGTTGTGGCTGACTTCTATTATCTGTGAGATCTGGTTTGCCTTCTCATGGATTCTTGATCAGTTTCCTAAATGGACTCCCATCAATCGAGAGACATATTTGGACAGATTATCATTGAGGTAATATTGCAGCAACAATAATTTAGTAACAGTAGTCTATAGAATTCATATCAAAAGTATTCCCTATCAGAGAATAGAAACATAAACATTTGTGTTTTTTCTTGTTAAGGTATGAGAAACCAGGAGAGGCTTGCGAACTTTCAGCTGTGGACTTCTTCGTGAGTACAGTGGATCCATTGAAAGAACCTCCTCTCATTACTGCCAATACTGTACTGTCCATTCTGGCTGTGGATTATCCTGTAGATAAAGTTTCCTGCTATGTGTCTGACGATGGATCAGCCATGCTCACCTTCGAAAGTATGTCTGAAACTGCTGAGTTTGCAAGGAAATGGGTACCCTTCTGCAAGAATTTTAACATTGAACCTCGAGCTCCTGAATTCTATTTCTCCCAGAAGATCGATTACTTAAAGGACAAGGTGCAGCCCAACTTTGTTAAGGAGCGTAGGGCAATCAAAGTAAGTAAAATAATTATTGAAATCTAATGAACATCTACAAATAAATTGATCAAATGGTGGACAAAGGACTAGATTTTTCATGCAATACAATAGAACATGGTTAATTTAGTCTAGAATATCAGCATTCTTGTTTTATTGAGTCACATTTAGGTGTATAGTACAGAACAAACCTTCTCATCTCTTAACTATATTTTTTACACTATGTTCTTGTTTTGGACTGAACCATTTTGAGGTTTATCGTATCTTGGTACTCTGTATTTTTGCTACTTTCATGAAAATGTAGTTTCCCATTAGCTTTGTTTTGGTTACAAATCCTAGAACCATAGTTTAAAAATTTGTAGTTGGCAATTATTCAGCAGCCCAAAATTTTGACCTGTCTGGGCAGCAATTATTCAACATTATTTTGATTTGAAGACTGAAACATTATTTTGACTACAACATTATTTTCATTTTTAATTTTAATATCACTCTTTACTTGTTTAGTCGCCAAACTGAACAAACAACCAAAAATATTTAAATCTTTTTATATTATTCAGTGCTCTTACTAGCACTTATACAGAATACTGCAACATAACTCATTTTCAGAGATACTTGATAAATGTTCATCAAACATAGGAAGAGTTTACTCTGAAATAACAAAATTATGATTTTTTTGCACATATGGATTTCTCTTGTATACATATTTGTCTCTATGGATGATGATTGAATTAATAGTGAAATTTCATATTCTCACCTCGTTTTATTTTTCAAGAAAGTTTACTTCATTAAGTAGATAACAATGTTTGGTAGTAATTGTTGGGATCCATATAGTCTTCTCCTTCTAGGTATTTATTTGCGCTATCAGAATAGGAAATCTTTTTGACTCTTTGACATTCCTTGGAAGACCTAACCCAAACGTGACAACCCTACAAAACTACATACCTTTGGTGCCATTGACTGAATCAATCTAAAACCTTCCACGTTTTTATTTTAGTTTTTCAAATCTTCCCAACCATCCTCATGTTCCATTTCATACCAAGCCTCTAATGCCCAATAGCCCTTATAAATCTGAACTTAACATTGAAATGAATTGGCAATTATACAGAGAGAGTATGAAGAATTCAAAGTTCGGGTCAATGCACTGGTAGCCAAAGCTCAGAAGACACCGGACGACGGATGGATAATGCAGGATGGAACCCCTTGGCCTGGCAATAACACTCGTGATCACCCTGGAATGATTCAGGTGAGTCTGTCGAAAATTCCTATAAATGTTTCTGAGTTATTTGTTCCTAGATTCAAACTTATAACCATAATCCTAATACATGCAGGTATTCTTAGGACACACAGGAGCACACGATGTAGAAGATAACGAGCTCCCACGCCTGGTCTATGTTTCTCGAGAGAAACGCCCCGGTTACCAGCACCATAAAAAGGCTGGTGCCATGAATGCATTGGTATTGTGTTCAGATCTAGTGATCCTATCAATTTATCTGTTATGATATGGCATGGGCTTAAATTGTTGTGATTGTTGGTGGGCAGGTTCGAGTATCTGCAGTGCTTACAAATGCACCATACATTCTGAATTTGGACTGTGATCACTATGTCAATAACAGCAAGGCTGTTCGTGAGGCAATGTGCTTCATGATGGACCCCATGGTTGGCAGAAATGTGTGTTATGTTCAATTCCCAGAGATTTGATGGTATCGATCGCAGTGATAGATATGCCAATCGGAACACAGTCTTCTTTGATGTAAGTATGAGTTGTATAATAACTTCTTTATAGCTTTGTTAGGTCCCATGCCATTTGTGTGTGCTAGTTACAGTCAGCTTTAATTAATAATTATGCTTGTTCGAAGTGGGAGACTTAAGAAAGAGGCTAGAAATAAACTTATGAAGGAGGTTGGACCTAAAAGCTTTCTCTATATTGTTATAACAGATAAACATGAAGGGGTTGGATGGAATCCAAGGTCCGGTGTATGTGGGTACAGGATGTGTGTTTTACAGACAAGCCTTGTATGGATATGGTCCGCCATCCACAGGAAAACTGTCTGTAGCCAAGCCCAGCCGCAGTTGTTTTCCCTCCTTGTGCTGCTGTTGCTCATGTTGTCGACCAAAGACAGTTGGCGTAGACGACCATAAGAAATCTAAGCATGATGATTTAAATGTTGCAGTTTTCAATCTTCATGAAATGGAGAGTAAGTTCAGACAAATGTAATCCCATGTCGATGTTTTTTTCTGTTTCTATTTTCTTTTCTCTTTTCTTTTTTGGAGTATCAGTTTCTGTTTTGCAGATGCATATTATTGATCACAAAAGATTAAAAAAACGGCAGCACAACAAGATTCCCCTGCTGATCACCATATGCTTCCAAGCCTCTATAAAAAGTCCAACATTATGAACATAACTACCACACTCCAAACAGAAGCCACACCCACAAAGATGAAAGTAAATATGGTTACCATGTAATTTAAGCATAGTAAGGTGGGAAGGGAAAATGGCAAGGATCATGGACCTTAAAATGGCCTTGCCGATCCTGTTTCCATAATAACAGATTTCCAAGTAAATGGCATGACAATTAGAAGGGAGACCAGAGAATCTTGTCCTCATGACCTTCTGCAGCAATTTGGCTACAAAGTAAGACCAAAACAGGCTGAACAGTCTCATCACTATGGAAGCTACAGAAAAAGAAGTATGCAAATCCTGATTTTTGCCAGCCTCTCTGTCACAGAAAGCTCTGTCTAAAAGCTAGCCAATATCTAAACATTTGACAGCCCCTCCATCCATTGCATTTCAGAGTTCAAAATGTTTGCAATTGATTTAACATGAGGGCAAAAACATATTTGAAATATAGTTGGGTGTACATCAAAACATCAAACCAGTGCCAAACAAGTGTGTAGCAAGATTATCTCCAGTCTCTCTAGATGGGAGTGGGACTACCTATAGTTCCTCTCAGCTTCCATAGATGTTGTTGGTCCAAACTGATAGCCATGTCAAAAACATTCAGTCCCTTTTTTCTTGCAAGATACTTTAATCCTTCCTCAGTTACCAGGATCCTAAAATCTCCCCACACATGGATGCCTTTCTCTTTCTTACTTAATCCCTGAATTTCATTTTTGCAGTGTTCCTCTAGGTTGTGCATTATGCCTAAATTTGTAAGTAGAGGATTTTTAACACTAATCAAGTGATTTGTTTTGTAAATTCACACCAAACATTGGTCCTTGGTAAGGCACCTGCAATTTTTGATGGAATAATCTACGATTTCACAGACTATGATGAGTACGAGAGGCAGCTTTTAGTCTCCCAGAGAAGCTTTGAGAAATCTTTTGGCCAATCTTCAATGTTCATTGCATCATCACTTATGGAGAATGGAGGGGTTCCAGAATCCACCCATCCAGCTTCCGTTATCAAAGAAGCCATCCATGTTATCAGCTGTGGATATGAAGAGAAGACAGAATGGGGAAAAGAGGCAAGTCAAAAATGGAAGAGCCTATCCATCACATGAGCTTTGATCTTAAAACAATTTTATACTCAATCTTAAGCCTTGATTAACAAAACTGATGATTCATGGTGCAGGTTGGGTGGATCTATGGGTCTGTGACAGAGGATATTTTGTCAGGCTTCAAGATGCACTGTCGAGGATGGCAATCCATATACTGCATGCCCCAAAGGCCAGCCTTCAAGGGGTCTGCTCCCATCAATTTATCAGATCGATTGCACCAGGTCCTGCGTTGGGCACTGGGTTCTGTTGAAATCTTATTTAGCAGGCATTGCCCTCTGTGGTATGGATTTGGAGCAGGGCGTCTCAAGTGGCTGGAAAGGCTTGCCTACATCAACACCATCGTCTATCCTCTTACCTCTCTTCCCCTAGTTGCCTACTGTACTCTTCCTGCCATTTGCCTCCTCACAGGAAAATTCATCATCCCTACGGTATGTCAAATATATATAATTATATCCTCTGGCAGACCCTGTACGACCCATTTATTTATCATTTGTTTAGTGGGCAAACGGAGTGCCGGGCCATGGAAACCATCCAGATCTTCTTGATTAGTGCGTGCTTTTCTTTTAAGTAATCATGGCAGAATGAAGCAACATTTTTCTGACCAATTGTTGTTTCTGTGTGCAGCTAAGTAACATTGCAGGAATGTTTTTCTTGTCCCTCTTCCTCTCCATCATTGCCACAGGTGTCCTGGAACTGAGATGGAGCGGAGTAAGCATTGAGGAATGGTGGAGGAACGAGCAGTTCTGGGTGATAGGGGTGTTTCTGCTCATTTATTTGCTGTCTTCCAAGGTCTGCTTAAGGTATTAGCAGGCATTGATACCAACTTCACAGTCACTGCAAAGGGGGCAGAGGATGCTGAATTTGGAGAGCTCTATATGTTCAAATGGACAACACTGCTCATTCCTCCAACAACACTGCTGGTGATAAATCTTGTGGGTGTTGTGGCAGGGTTCTCTGATGCCCTCAACAATGGGTATCAGTCATGGGGGCCTCTGTTTGGAAAGGTGTTTTTGCAATGTGGGTCATCTTTCATTTATATCCCTTCCTCAAAGGTCTCATGGGGAAACAGAACAGGACTCCTACCATTGTCATATTGTGGTCTATATTGTTGGCCTCTGTTTTCTCCCTTTTGTGGGTCAGAATTGATCCATTCTTGAGCAAAGCCCAGGCTCCTGCTCTTCAGAAGTGTATCTCCATCGACTGTTAGATTCGTGGTGGTTGCATGGCATTGCCAATCGAAGCTTTTAATTATATTTACGTAAGAATATTTACGTAAGGATGTATGGTAGATATGAGGAATGAGTATTTGGGATGTAATTTGTTTTTCTTTTTCATTTTAAATTGCAATTCATTTTTTTTGGTTTTTTGGTTTTTCGTTTTTGTTGTGGTTGTGTGGGTGACTTCCTAAGCGCTCCAGCCAAAGCTAGACTTCAAGAAGTTTTTACCTATTTTAACCATATTTTATAATTTGTAAAATTGTTAGCCTGTCCTTATTTGATTTGAAAGAATTTGGCAAAATCATCATTATCATTATGAAATATAAGTGCAACATTAAATAGATATTTAAATAACATATTTTACTGAAAATGTGTTTATATCAAGCATATAATCCTTGAAACATATCTGACACTTGTGAATACAACTAAAAATATTCATATATTTTTAAATTATTAAATAAAGAAAAGGTATTTAACAGAGATGGACGGATTGTTTAAAATCTCTTAACATCATAATTTTTTGGTTTGATGGGTGGGGTTAACCATCAAATCTCATCCCTGACTCCAACATCTAATGAGACGATAAAAATAATTAGAATAATAATAATTACAACATCCATCGAGACAATAAAAATTGAACATAAAGCATTATAAATTTATAATAATAGGAAAGAAATAATTTTTTAAAATGTTTGTTTTTGGTTTAATTTAAGACATTTTAAGATATTCTTTATCCATAGTCAATAATATTTTTCTATGTATTTAATTGTTTTCTTTTAATGTTGATAGGTATTGTTTAAATGAGAATTGGTTTGTAAACTCTAATAGCATCCAAAAACAAAAAAAACTTTGCAACGATTTACTATTTATATTTGACAAGAGAAAAGTTTTGGGTGACTAAGTGAAACCTCGCTATCAATCGCCAAGCATTTAAGACATTTGTATCTTACTCCTCACCAATGTGGCGCTACCCATCTACATGCGCATGTCTACATATTCACACTCCAACCCAAACACGATGTCCAAATCATCCTTCAACATTTGTAATTTTCTACACTACACTTAACACTTAATAACCAACTAGATCAGCAAGTTGGTATTTTGTCCATTTTTACACCAGCTCCATGACACCTCGGCACCCCTGGGCTCAACTTTTTGCGGCCGGATCTTCGACTAACATAGCCCTTTGTCATCGCACACCTTAACTAACTTCATTTATGCTCTCCTTGTTTGTCACTTGAACACCTCAACTTGAGATAACCGTAACCAACATGCACAAATGTGATGGATCCTACGATTTCTGAGAAATACATATTTCAATTTTTAATGCCACCTTCGTCTCTACTTGAATTGTTGCATGCGACTTGGATCTACTATGGTGTGTACTAACATTCTCACATTTTCTTCAATGATCTATCGACTTGTTTGGTTGTAGAGCTTCCACATGGGCTCATTTCTTTCATATACCTCAAGAGCAAATCAATTAAAATCCACCATTGTGCATAGGCTCATCGCAAACACTAGCAACTTGTAGTCAGTCAACACACAACGAGATTTGATTGAACAATGTAACAACCAACTTGTTCATCGTGAGAAAACACCCTCCACATGTCAATCAAAAATAGCGAAGAAGGTTCCAGTCCCACCCACCTCTGTATACATCATACATGAACATTGAACATAATTTCATATGTGCACTCCTCCCATTCATCATATGACAGTGCTTTCTAATGTGACAAGGTGGAGAATGTGAATGAGAAAAGTATCTCGCCACATAGAAATAGATGTGTGGACCTTACGGTGCCATCTGGAAGAGATAAAGTCATAGCCTAAAACATCCCCCATTGTGTTGAGCCTCATCAAAAGCACTAACAACTTATGATCGGTATAAACATAGTGAGATTTGGTAGGGTAATGTAATTTGAATTTGGTGGGGATGAGAGGAGGCTTTCCCAATAGCTCTAGCTTGGATCATATGTA
This sequence comes from Taxus wallichiana var. yunnanensis, assembly GCA_018340775.1. Taxonomy (NCBI): domain Eukaryota; kingdom Viridiplantae; phylum Streptophyta; class Pinopsida; order Cupressales; family Taxaceae; genus Taxus; species Taxus wallichiana. The sequence goes on from CM031236.1 coordinate 91,184,066, forward strand.
ATTATTACACAAGATGATCCCTTGTATTTACTATCTACAATTAAAGCTATGCTCCCATTGAAAATCCCTACTCACTCTATGTCTTGATAGAACCGGGGGGTGTTTATGAAATCCTTTTAGCTTATGAAATGGCTCTCACCTTACAAAGAGACGTGCATGGAGCTCTCAATAGCCATTCACTCCTTATTTGATCGGGAGTTTACCAAAATTGACATTGTTGATAGTTATGTTTTCATTCATATAGAGAAATTGGACTTTACTTGGCATAGGCAAGAGCATAGTTGTAGGACAAAATGTCTCATTACTCGTGTTAGTGAAATCCCTAGGTCAAAATATTTCCCTCTTACGACTTATTATATAATTAAAAATTTATCCAATTTTTGTCAATTCTAATTATATTTGTCTACTTTATTACATCAATAGGCATTTCAAAGCGAGAGCTACAACGAACCATTTTTAACGGATTCTACCATGGTTGTGTGCACCTTATCAACGATATATCAAATGACCCATTTTAATCAACACAAATCACACACTTCGGAGCAATATGCATTCTTGTTTCACTAGTGTGGCTAATGGAATGTTTTGTGTTATGATGGGCAATGCCACGTAAGTGACTTTCATGGCTCTAGAATCCACTTTCACTTTGTGAGGAGGTGGCTTACGATTGACACATGTAGCAATCTCATTTGGACACAATGTAGGATCTACGTCAATTGTTTCATTCATCCCAAACACATCTTTGATTCCTTCAAATCCACCTCCTACAACAATCTCGGATGTTTCACTTCCCTCTACACATCCCTTCCCAAAAATTCATGCATGTGATACTACAAATATTTATAAAAATAAAGTGAATTTGAAAAATGACCGAGTGTGAAGGATTCAAACATATGCAAAAATTTATCTACAAGTGGTGGTGAAAGAGGAATCAATGTGAATTTCCTATTTATCCACAACCAAATAATCTCCTACTTCTTTGATGCCCACCTCATCAAACTTCATTTCTGCTATGGATTTTCCCATCATCACACTTGCAACTAGGACACCATGCACACTATTATAGTGCTCTTTTATGTCAACACCGGTGGGAGACTCATGAAAGAACTATAGAGGAGTTCATGTACACTAGACATCCTTGAACATTTTCTTTGGAACCTACTTTCCTAATTGCCAAGAATTCCTATCTTTTTGATTTGATGTGTTTAAGTCTTCACTTTTTGTTTATAAAATATAAAAATTTTGTAAGATTTGAAAATTATCAAATTAAATAAATTTCAAAAAAAAAAATTTTGAATTACTCACGTTGTGTATGCATTGTGCCATGCATGTGAGGTTTCGATAGACATTAATCAAAGGATCAGATTCTCAATTCTTTCGTATGATGTCACATGATTAGGAAGGTGCAAGATGCATTGGACGACATAGTGGGGAAGTGTAGAAGCATAAGCAATTCAGACATATACAAACTTCCTATATGTACACATGTTTTCCCTTTCCTTTTTCATTACCGTGTTCATCATGTCTCTCTTATCTCCTTTCGTGTGTGTGGCCTAGACCTTCTTCCTTTCATCTTCAGTTTCTTCCTCTTCAACATTTATTATCAGCAGGGCTTCTTTGGAGGTGAGCTAGGTCCGACAATGAATCATTTGGTGCTCGACTGTCACTCCTTTTAATTTCTTCATGTGCAGGACTTTTAGGAGGGGAAGGTTCCCTCGGCGGCATTTTGACTTATCGTGTCTCACCTTTTCCCTTCCCTTCTTTGCGCATCATGTACCCAACTTATTCACTTGCTATTGTTTTCTACTCTTGCACATGTTACTCTAGTCCACTTGATTGTGTTGATCCCTCTGGTTTCTTTCCCTCCAAAATATGCTTGGAATTGGATACTTGTATCTCCACAGTGGTTTGCACTTCTACGTGCATGGAGGATTCAACATGTTCACTTGACTTGAGAATTCTTCTCTTGTGCTTGTTAAGTGGGACTTTATCTGAATCATGTTCTTCATCTTCTTCTTTTTCTTCTCCCCACTGACACGGTCTGGTACTCTCATATTCACATTCAAGGTCTTTGTCCTCTTTTATTTTTATTTAGTCGGCCCTCTCTTCTTGGGTGGGTGGATATCCTCATCCACCTCCTCTTTCTATTGTGCTCCACCTTCTTCCTTCCTCTTGGGATTCAAGAAGTAGTAGAACGGGCACGTTTGATTATTCACAACAATTATTTTTGTGTTTCAATATGACATAGATCGGTCTCCTGCATCTCTACATATGCACTCGTTCATGGATATAAGTAAGTAGTCTGCAAAAGATGAGTGTCAAAATCTACGCACTTCACATCAAGGTTTATCTCCTGCATTTTTAATCTGATTTACAGACTAAATGAAATACTTGGTGGTAAACCCAAAAGGGAGATTTGTCAAAGAAGACATGTTATTTTCTTTAAAAACAATGTGTATAAAGGAGTAGTGTTGCATTACCGCAAACTACAAGTGTCCCTTCGTCAGGTCTAGGAGGAGCCTGGGCATGCACCATTTATAGTCAACGGTTGTCTTCAAATGCCTTATCCAGTTGTCCAGCCTAGTCTTGTAAGCCTTTATGACTATGGCAAGTTCAAGGTATTCTTTATACCGCATGGCTAGCGATTTATCCTCCATAAGGAATTTCCAAGTTACCTCCCCATCTCCTTCAGCACACCGATCTCATTGAAGACTATGAATTAGGATTGTGTCCCAAGTGAATTTTCCACTAACAACATGTGCCAATACTAGATCTACATTTATGCTTTTACTATAGTATAGGATGTTGTAGTTGATTTAATTTAATTAGAATTAATTAAATATGTATTTTCAAAGTAACTACACCTAATGCTATAGAAATGATAATGTACAATATGACATAAGAGCTAAACAAGCAAATGATTTGAAACCCTAAGCAAGAGAGAGCTAAGAAGACTTAGCTGATTTCCAAGTAGGCTAGAGGTGATTTGGGCGGGTGAAATCTCAAGTAGACTCAGTAGACAATGTCGTTGATTCTCACTGTGAATTCTGGAACTCAAAAGCGATGCAAGACAGAGGCACTGGCGGCGCGACGACTGGATTTGAGCAATGGTGGTTGTCAGAAATGCTTAGGAACCGGTTTCGCTATTTCACAAGGGCTTCACTGTTGATTAATGTTTGTCTCTTGATATTTGTTCTTTGATCGCCGAAGGTACTTGTAACCTACAAAACAAAATATCTACATGCACATGTCCACAAACCACATCAAATCTAATAAAAAGATGCAGAATGTGGAGTCGTGATCGACCTGAGTCACATGAATAGTGAACTTACTACCGAGTGTTGCACTACATCTCAGACCCCACGTAGTTCTTATGTGTGTGTGTAGAAATGATGCCCTAGAATGCCCTTGTGCAAGTTGCACAAATGATAGCGACTAGATCTAAAATTTAGAAGATGTATAGTATGTGTGGATTGAATAGAATAGAATTCCCCTCCTGTGTAGTGCATGTAGAAATGATGTAACCCTTGTCCCTTGTATGAGTGTTAGATGGATTCCTTTGATGCTCTTGTGCCTTTGGAATACAAGTTTGGGTGATAGTATGTAATGTTTAGTGATTGGTCCTTTATTGTTGAGAAGTAACTAAGTATACATATGATTCACTTATTTGAATTTCGTAATTGACAACTGGAAGGCTGACCCATAAGTGAAAAAAATGCCCAAAATATAAAAGAGGCCCAAAAAGAGTGAGTAAAGGTAAGAAAGGGTCAAGAGCACCTAGTATGGAAAAAAGCAATCGGGCATTGGTGTCCTAATTTGGCATCGTGTTTATGGCCATAAAGATAAATCGCTTAGGTTCCGTCAAGGTTGTAGGGTGTGTAAGACCAAAGAGAAAGAAAGAGGCCAAAGATGGTTGTCAACCACTAGTTTTCTTGCTTAGGAATTATATATACATTAATATGCTTTTAGACCTAGAAATGTATCCAAGTGCGTGATTTTGTGTCTATATTTGCCCCCACTTTATGTTGTTGAGTGAATACTCAATAAAATAAAGTAGATAAAAGATGCATACCTTATGATCCTATAGAAAAGAGTGTTGTCGATAGCATGTCGAGTGGACAAGTGAAGCGTGGAGTGATTGCAAAGTGAAGCGTGGAGACTAAGAAAGGGAAGTGGACCTAAGGGTGATCCATATGTATTATATCGTGTTGTTGTAACTTGTGTGAGTTGTTTCTTATAAGGACGGGCCTACAAAAGAAGAGAAAGAAAGTAGTCAAAGTTTTGTATATGATAGATCGAGAGAAACATGTGTATAAGTATGTAAAGAGTGTAAAAGCTGTATAAAAAGGAAAGTGTGCACTTGATATGTAAGAGAGTAAAAGATTAAAATGTGTCTTGTTGCTTGAGGTTTCTGATTTGAATGTTGATGGTGAGGTTTTTGGACGATCTCACGCCAAGAGAGAGATTTTGGGCGATCTTGTGCCGAGAGCAAGTTTTTGGGCGATCTCACGCCAAATGGGAGTTTTTGGGTGATCTCACCCTAAGAGTTTTACTCTCCTTCCATGACTTTTTCAATAAGCACTCTTTGCAGATGATACGTCCCGATTTGTTCCAATTATTTTGATTGTACTAATTGTAGGAGATAACATGCATTTTTTTAGTGAAGGCCAATGTATGTTCTTTGTAGAACTTCTCTATAACTTGTTGTAGACTGTGTTGTACTAAGAAAATGACTATGTCTGCTTTCAACACATTGGTACCTAAGGGAGGACAAAACTCTCGTGCACTACTATTTAATACTAGGCACTAGTTTATGCTCTGTGTTTGGACCTAAATCAAATTCTGGGCCATTCTATGACTGTGTTCCTATGTTGTTTCTACGTATTGTGTTGATCCAACTATAGCTCGAGCTTTTGTAGGGATTATTTTTTCAACCAATGTATGCCCCCTCGTTTGGGGTGCATGCGATGATAGTAGGAGAATGCGGCCCAAAGGAGAGGACTTGATGCTGATATGAAGTGGATACTGCGGGGGTAGGGAATGTGCTTGGTAGAAACCAAGGCACATGCAAACAAAGTAGGCTAGTACAATTGTTAGTAGTAAAAGCTAGCATGCAAGAGAAAACAATATAACAAGAAAGTGTGCAAACAAGATGGACCATGAAAAGCGGGTTTCAAACATGGGACATTGTTCACAATGTCACAAGACAATCAGTGCAAAGCGGCCAAAAGCATACAATGATCAAACAAGATATAGGGCATAGCCTGCAAAAATAACATGTAATAGCAAACAAGATCAAGTAAAATGTATCAGATAACCATGGTGGCATATAGTCCTACAAAATAAATGCTACACATGAAGCACATGTTAGCATGTTAACAAGATAAATAATATGTCAAAGCATGTATATATCAGTGAAAAGTGAAGTAACTGAAATGAGAAGTAGTGAATGATGTAGAAATAGAACCTGAAGTGTGTAGAATGTGGGAGTAGTGAAAGTAGATGCCCCTAGGAGCCTCGGTGGGACTAGTAAAGGTATAGTGCCAAACATTATTGCAGCGTGTAAAAACCTATAAGAGATTTGCATTCACCTAAAAATACCAAGTGAACGTGCATGTGTATATATATAGAAAGATGATGATATACTAATAATTCATCTAGCATGGAAAACAAAGTGTAACATGTAGATAGAATAAACTATCAAGAGGAAATGCAATCAAGATATGTAAATGTAGTATGAGTGTGATGGAATGGAATGCAAGATGTGGAGATGAAAGGAACAGTGTGTCCCCCAACGGATGTGTATGAGATGAGGTTAATTTATAAATGCTCCCTCAACAGTCAAGAATGAACCATAGAACAAGAGTGTGTCATTGGGAAATGTGTTGTGTGAGAATAGATGCTAGAAAGATGTATCGTGAAGTGTTGAGCGTGAAATGTGTAGTGAATGTGAGGTTCATTTCAAATTAAAACCTTGGAAGTCGAGCATGAACCATGGAACTAGAGTGTGTCACAAGGTAATGATGGTACAATGTGTGTACCAAAGGTGTGATTATACATAGATATATGAGACATGAAGCACGGAGCGTCAAGTGTAATAGTAGACATTAGAGACAAATGATAGTGATGGAAGGGGGAGAAAGTGCGATGCCCCCAAGTTTGTGTGAGTGATGGAGATTTATCCGGTGACACAATAGATATCATGTCATTGTGGGAGAGTGTTATATGTGTCATGAGAATAGATAGAGTCATCAAAATGGAGGTAGAAGCAACAGAGGACTAGGGATGGATTTCAAGTTGATAACATGCATTTTAAAGAGGTTAGGTATCACAGGTGAATTGGTTGGACTTGTTTGGTTAGTGGTTACTAATATGGAGTTGGAAACATTGTAATAGAGTTGATAAGAGGAGGTGATGGGGTACGTATTTGAGAGGTGGTTGCTTAGTTGGAATTGGTAATGTTGTAGAAGACTTGATAGGAGGAGGGGATGGAGGACAGATTTTGAGAGGTGGTTTCTTAGTTGGAATTGGTAATGTTGTAGAAGACTTGATAGGAGGAGGGGGTGGAAAATGATTTTGAGAGGAGGTTTCTTAGTTGGAATGGGTTGGACATGAAGTTCTTGAGTTATGGAATAAGTAACATTGGTGATTATGAAATGATGCTCATTAGACATGGCAGGATCGATTTGGGAGCCCATTAGGATTTAGTAATTGGATATGTAGTAGAATGTTGTGAAGCAAATGAAATAAAACCCTTATTCTCAAGGTGCTTAATTCTTTGTTTTAAATAATGGAAATCATTTCATGATGTCCATTAAGTCGATGATAATTGAAAAATGGGAGACCTATGTATTTGGCAAGCCGATGAGGAGGGTAACAATGAGTAGGCGGCAAGTTGATCAATTGGTGATTTAGGATATTGGGAATAATATCATGTTTCTTATCATTTAGATCAAACTTGATAGGTGTTGGTTACAGTAAGACTTAGGATTCACCTATATGAGCACGTGTGGTAGACATGGGATTAGAATGAAGTGGAAAATAAGAACTAGCATCGGCTTGAGCAATATCCTTGAGATGTTGGATTTCAGCTTTAAGAGATGTAATCGTGGTTTCCATAACTTGAAATTTATCTTGAAAATCATGGTGTAAATCTTGAATTGACACTAAGATGGGCTGATTGGATGGATTATTAGGACAAATAGGGTCATTAGATAGATGATTGAAAATGGCACTTGACTTGAGGTGGCGTATTCTGAGGGAGATACATAGTGTCGAGGGATTTTTGGACAACATCTTTGCAAGGTGGGTGCATTTGAAGTAATTCATGCAAGGATATTAGAGGATTTTAGGATCCATGAAATTGTTGGGGTGTTAATGTCAAGTGGGGATAGCCACTTAGACAGCCCCTTGTCTTAAAGATTATTTTTAATAATCTTAGTCGGTCTTTCACAGCCTTGAAAAGAGTGAAGCAGTATAACTGCTCACCCATCCTATATAAGTAGGATGATCCCTCATGGGATTGTTTACTTGTGATACTTGAATTACATGGTGTTATTAAGCATATAGACCATTTGATCTAAGATCAAGCTACTTATGTGAGTTTTTATAGAGCAAGGAAGAAGTTTGTTATTACTCACTGTGAGACCAAGGAGCAAAGTGGAAGTGATGGGTTAAAGTGTGAAATTCTTAATATAAGATAGTGCTTTTCAATGGAAGTTTTCCCTTTGGGTTTCTCCACTTAAATCTGGTGTCTCTTGTCTCATTTACTTTCAGTTCTTGTTATTTACTTTCATTAATGATCTGTTAATTGTTATATGCATATATAAACATCCGGTTAAATGTATGCACATTATAATCTATAATCCTCAGTTGTTTATTTTTTGGATCTATAATTCCTCAATTATATCTTCCCGCATTTGTTCTAACATGGTATCAGAGCTTTTGATTATGTGTGTACAAAGCTAGATCTGGATGTTTTCTGGCTTGCAAGAGCGAAGAATCTTGAAGACCATTTGATCTACAAAATCCTAAAAATTTAGCCGAAAACTTCAAGCTAAAACAACTAGATTTATGGTCAAGTTTTGATGCATGTGCCATCACTTGGAGTAGTAAAAGATCCATGTGGTTAAAGAGGTTTCTAGTAGTGATACACATAGGAGCTAAAGGAATTATTCCTCCTCTATGTGAAGGTCAGATTGCTCTTGATAAAGAATCCAATTCAATATCATAGATTATGTTACAGATATCTTCATCAAGCCATGGTGTGTTGTGAAGTTTTTAAGTTTCATGCCTTGTTAGGCTTATCAGATTTTTCATTGAAGGGGAGTGTGCATGACAATGCCACCTCTTAACGGCTTAGTATAAAAGACCTGGTTAACTGCTAAGAGTGGATCATGACCACCCACTTTTTATGTAACAAAGTGATCCTGTAAGGATTGATTACACATGGTTGTAACATTGTATGTGAATTGTAAAATGCATAAGGTAGTTCATTGTAAACTTCCAATACTTCCTCCATTTTGTAAAAATTAAATCATGTCACTCTATGTGAAGTTACTTATAAATCCCAGGGAAGCTTTAGTTATGGGTATGCCTTGGTTTATAAAAGGCTCCATAATCTGATGTAAGTCTTCATACATAAAGCACTTGTTCTTAAGAATTTTTGCATAAGAAGAATATCTTATTTCCATTGTTTGCATACTAGATTGAATCAATGTTTCGATTTAAGGATCTGTAAATCCCTTTGTAGAAAAAGGTAAACTTGGCATGTTTATTTTTTGTCTTCCCCACTTAACATTAAGGGGGAGTGTTGGGGTGTTAATGTCAAGTGGGGATAGCCACTTAGACAACCCCTTATCTTAAAGATTATTTTTAATAATCTTAGTTGGTCTTTCATAGCCTTGAAAAGAGTGAAGCAATATAACCGCTCACCCATCCTATATAAGTAGGATGATCCCTCATGATCTTGCTCGCTTTTTGATCTTGAATTACATGGTGTTATTAAGCATATAGACCATTTGATCTAAGCTCAAGCTACTTATGTGAGCTGTTATACAACGAGGCAGAAGTTTGTTATTGTTTATTGTGAGACCGAGGAGCGAAGTGGAAGTGTTGGGTTAAAGTGTGAAATTCTTAATATAAGACAATGATTTTCAGTGGAGTTTTCCCTTTGGGTTTCTCCACTTAAATCTGGTGTCTCTTGTCTCATTTACTTTCAGTTCTTGTTATTTACTTTCATTAATGATTTGTTAACTGTTATATGCATATATAAACATCTGGTTAAATGTCTGCACATTATAATCTATAATCCTCAATTGTTTATTTTGTGGATCTATAATTCTTCAATTATATCTTCCTGCATTCGTTCTAATGAAATAAGATCAAGTAGAATAGGAAAATGAGGATCCAAGTGTTTTGTCACGAGTGGGGTTCACCAAATGAATCAATTTAATTCGATTTAATTTAATTGGAATTAATTAAATCTATATTTTCATATTAAATAATGTACCTAATCATATAGAAATGATAATGTATACTATGACACAAGCACTAAGAAAGCAAATGATTTGAAACCCTATGCAAGAGAGAGAGATGGGAAGACATCTAATTTCTAAGTAGGTTGGAGGTGATCTAGGAAGGTGAAATAATGAAGTACATTGTAGACAGTGTCATTGATGCTCACTAGAAATTATGGAACTCAAAAATGATGTAGGGACAAGGGCACTCGTAGCAGGACAAGAGTGCCTAGTGTTGGCGATGAATGGGCATTGGTGTTTGTGCAAATACTCGGAACTAGTTTCTTCTGTGTCCCAAGGGATTTTTTGTTGATTCATGTTTGTCAACTGGATTTTTTTTTCATAGCGCGAAAGGTACCTATAACCTATAAAACAGAATCTCTACATGTACGTGTCCACAAACCACATCAAATATAATAAAAAGATGCAAAAAAGGAGTCGGACTAACCCTTAGTCACCCAAATAGTGAACTTACTATTAAGCATGGAATTACATCTCATACCCGTGTATTTCTTATGTGTGTGTAGAAATGATGCCTTAGGATGCCCTTGTGCAAGTTACACAAATGATAGTGGACTAGATCTAAAATGTAGAATATGTATAGTATGTGTGGATGGAATAGAATAGACTTCCCCTCCTATGTAGTGTATGTAAAAGTGATGTAACCCTTGTCCCTTGTATGAGTGCTAGATGGATGCCTTTGATGCTCTATAGTAAGGGGTAATTCCTTACATCATGACGCTCTCCACAAATTTTGCATGCCTTGAGCATGGTGTGCACACTATGATGGGGCATTTTATCTTGATGTGACCTTTTACCTCACAATTTGTACACCAAATTATGTTGCTTATTTCTTTGGCATTGTTAGTAGAATACTTCTCAAATTGAGTTGTCATTGATGTTGTCTACTCCTCCATGAATGGGTTGACCCCAATATCAATAATTATTATTGCTTTAGCACACAATGTTTCTTCCAAATCCACTCTTGGATCAGAAAAATTGTTATGTGATAGGGTGCACCGAAATGACCTAAGTAACCCTCCTACATTCCATTATGATTACTACATCACAGGGATTCCACATGACAACTTAGAAATTAAATATATGAATCATGCCTCGTATGCGCACACACTTTTTGTTAATTATTGACATATATATTTTAGCATCGATATACTTTTTGTTCAAAATATGAAATATTAAATTCCTAAATAAATGATTCCTTCATTGGTCATAGTCAATGACCATGTGTTAAGGGTCATGGTTTTGGTACCAAGTATGTACACATTCTAACAACGTTGTGGCAAACTAACTATCCTTACGGTGGTGGAATAGATCCATTTGGTGTGCCATATGAGCTCACACTTATGTATGTGTTTTATAATATTTTCAAATCCATGATACTCTAGGATATGTAAAGACATCTTGTAGAATATTTGAGGTGCAAGTGCATCCTACATGATAATTTACTACTGCCATGTCTTATTGTTGTTGTTTCTTGATCCCCCGATGTTGTCTCACTTCTTCAACTTCCAAATTTTACTAATGCAACATTTTAGTGACTTTGTGTATGACCATTCCACTTGGCCGGTTAATGTTTCTTATTGGTTTTTGGCACATTCTTAGTTCCTCTTATTTGCATGCTTTCTCTAGTCTAGTTCATCATCCCAAATTGATGTGTGCTACATGGATTTTGAGAATCCTTTGAGAGGGTATTTCCTAGATGTTTAAATAGTGAAACCTATTGTCATACAAAATGGAATTATTTGTCCATTATGCCCTTCCCTTTTTCCTTATTTGGTTCTTCGTTACTTTTAGTTTTGATAGTCATAATTTTAATTTCAAGAAACCCAGGAATATTAGTGTGCACATCGGGTTGGGAAAGGATGTCATCAACATTATAATATACTTCATAATATTCTAGAGCTTGTACTTCTATAACATGTGTCTCATTTCTCCTTGGGTCTACTTCTTCTCTCTTATCCTCTTGTCAATCCCTTCCATCTTGGGTCTATACGCAGAGTTCCTAATGATGGTTCATCCTCCCAAGGTAGACCCTTATCATCTATTGCTTTATGATGAGCTTCTTCATAATACTACCACCTCAATATGCATTCATCTGAATCATCCATTTCAATGTTGATCCATTCATCCCTTTCTCAACCTCTTTTACTACTCATGCATGTAGGAGATTAGTTGGCCATGTGGAAAGTCTCTAGTCTATGGTCGATTATTAGTTTCTTTATCTCCATGGGGAGTTGCCTTATATATGATCAATAAGGCTCATGGAATGAGTGGAATTCTACCTCTTTAGCATAAAAGTATGTGGAAATTTTGTATTCTATCACGTAGCTATGACGCACTCCTCTCCACCGAAATACACCACGTGGTTCTATGTTTCATCATGTTTCATTAGTCTTATACTACGTTCCCAGGAGTAAAAATATATTTCTTCCCCAAATTCCAACTTTGTACATACAATATGTAGCCAACTAAGCGTATAAGTTTCTAGTGGGATCACTAAAAAAGTTTAACAAATTGATTCATAAAGGTGTCTCTTTATCCAAGTTATTGGAGAGAAATAGGTCTCCAAATAGGGTACATTTGTGCAAAACTTTCTTCCATCTTGTTTATTCAATGCTTAATATTTTCCGAGTAAGTTGAAACATTGTTCTCCCACTTCATCGTATCACCAACTATAACTCGAACCAAAATGTTGCATGTATAATTTATTCTCCTCAAGCTTAGTCTTGTGTATGTGATTCTATTTTGTTAGGGTGTATTGTGAGTTGTTACAACGTCCTACACTAACATATCACACTAGGCATAACCATAGCGCTCACCCGAGACGAGAGAGTAGACTAATTCCCCTCAATTGTTCTCCCACTTCATCGTATCACCAACTATAACTGAACCAAAATGTTGCATGTATAATTTATTCTCCTCAAGCTTAGTCTTGTGTATGTGATTCTATTTTTTAGGGTGTATTGTGAGTTGTTACAACGCGTCCTACACTAACATATCACACTAGGCATAACCATAGTGCACTCACTCGAGATGAGAGAGTAGACTAATTCCCCTCAAGTTTTTCATGAATCATGAAGTGCTTCCAAATTTTCTACTTACTTAGGGTAGCAATTAGTTTAATAAAAACAATAATACTAGTATGCGGAAACACAAACTAAAAACATTAATTACTTGCTCAAATAAAATGCAAAATAGTCATAAGATCCTTCCATTAAATTAATTTATTTTCCCAATTTTTCCATTACAATGAGTATCATCTATTGAAAGACTTTTATGCATTCATACATCAAACAATGTTTAATTGTTAAAGAAGGTCAACTAACTTTAATGCTTTAACACTAACAATTCAACAATGATCAACAAATTCTTAGCAACCTTAGAAACCCGAGTACCCTCTTTAAACCAACCCCTCAAGGAGTATATATATTGACATGGTTTTCCCTTTATTAGTTCAACGGTAGTTACATTGGCCCTTAAGCCATGTTTACAAATACTTAACTCTTAAGTTAAGATGGTAGCGTTATTGTCGATGGTGCCACTCCCTATTCTTGTGCTCTACATGGGGTTTCTAACTCCTTAGGGACTTTGTTCCATTAGTGATATACGCTTTCCTTACTATCACGTACACTATCGATCTTTGATTTGCATGCACAACAAATGAGGTAATCTATAGTTGTGATTGTGTATCTTGTGCCTATTCCCCACATAGTTGGGTTTACTAGGTGATGAAGATAATTGCACATTTTTCAAATGGTTCTTGAGCTAGGACGAGGTGCAAATTAATTTCATCGTGATTGGTAGGTATTTTAACGCACTAACAATGATCACATTTTTACGCATACTCTTTGGCATTTTTACCATAAATATTTTATGCATTGTCACTTTGCATGCATAATGGCCACTGCAAATCCTTCATGCACTTCCCTTACGATTCCTTCTTACTCATAGTCCATTACATACCTGCAACACTTCATATCTTCCCATTTTGTACAACTCCCCACCGATGAGCTGATATGGAGCCACTTTCACTGTCGGTTTCTTCTTTTATTGCACATTCCAATTATGTAGTGCGGAGTCGAATTGTAGAAAAAGTATGATGTCACTTAATTCATCCGGTGTACTCTTAATCTGTAGCAATTATCCATCTTTAATATTATTCACCTCTTATCCGATTATAATACACGAGAGTTAGTCTAGTCTTGCATTTTTACTTGGCTTCACCACTAAGGAGAATTTGAACTCTTGGAATAGTATGATCCAATCACATATACACCCATGTAGAACCAACTTATTTACTAAATACTTTAGTTTTAGGTGATATATATAATACATAGGGGTTGCAAAAAAAATACTACCTGAATTTTTTATGCTCGTAGACCATTAAGAGCCCTTCACGCTTTGTTGTTGTATAGTTTTCTCCTCGAGGGTTAGTCTTACTCACAAAGAATATTGGATGATTCAATTTCTCCTTCCTGGTTTTGTTATAATTTCACATACTATAGTGTTAGGAGCATCTACATACACATGGAATGTAATTTCCCAGTGTGGTAATTGTAGTATTTGGTTCATTTGATAGTTTCTCTTTGAACTCTTCGAAGGCCTTTTATTGATCTTCATCCCATTGAAATTATCCCTACTTGTTTAGTAACATCTCTAGTGGTGTGTAAAACTTGGCATAACCCTTAAGGAATTTTTTTATAATATCCATGATTTCCTAGGAATGTGCACACGTCATTATGTTTGTGGAACCTCAAGTTGGAAAATAATTGTTATCTTTTTAGTTCAACGAGAATTCCATACTTACATATTACGTGTCCAAGCAATGTTTCAAAAGGAGTTGAAAAGACGCACTTTTTGAGCTTTACCTTGAAATATGTAGTTTATGGCAAGATTCAAACATCGACACAAATATTCACAATGATCTTTGACTAGACCGTACACATTCTAGTCATCCAAGTATACTTGCAATAATTTTAAGATGAATTCATTAAATACAACCACCACGATGCTCGATAACACCACGAGATGCGTTCTTGAGTCCAAGGGCATCAAATTATAGGTAAAATATCCCCATTTCATCACAAAATTTATGTTTTAGAAATATTCCTCAGCTATCTGCTCTTGATGGTATCTCAAGAACCCATTTTTGAATGTTTATGTCTCCCGCTCTGCAACACCTTCTAAAATTTCTTCTATAAAATGTGTTGGAATGGGATCAACAACACATGTTGCATTCATCTTCCTATAATCCACATATATTTTGATGTTCCTATACTTATTTATGCTTATCACCATTGGGCTTATCAACTCATATTCTTCCATGGGAATATCACTCTTGGTACCAACATATTTTCGATTACTTCTTTGACCTTTGCGGGTATGTTGGGATTCATCGGATATGGTCTCTTGCATATTTTTTTAGATCCTTCTACTAAATTTATATGTATCTTTCCCAATGAATGATGCACTCCATTCATCTCCTTGTATCTAAGTGGCAAAATTTATTCATAGTCACACAAGAGTTTAGTTATCTTTGTTATTTCCGCTTTAGACCAATGGTCTCTAATAGTTCTGATGTTAGGTTCTTATTTCATTTTGATGTTAAATTTTAATTATTTTAATGGCTCAATATATGGCTCCATACCTAACTTATTTTTGTCCATCACCATGTGTGATCCAATAGATATCTTAATGTTGAGGTGGTTGGTGCTTGTATCTTCATCTATCTAATGAACCATTTTTACCTTAGCTCTACTTTTCTAGTTACATTCCATCCATATAGTTTCATCCTCTTCACTTGAGTTTCTATGTGTGTTGCACTCCTCAAAGGTTTTTTGAAATTTCATTTCTTTTTCCTTGTGTATCTGTTGTCAAAATTTCACCCCCCAGGGTAAATTTCGATAACATGCATCAGAGTTTTGCAGTTCTAGGCAAGTAGGTTGACCCAGAAAAAATTGTGAAAATCGGCTAAGTCCTAGTCCTTGAAAGCAATAGGGACATCTGGGACAGAAGTACGCGGCGGCGAGAAGCCGATCCGGCCGAAAGAGGAAGAAAAATGACTAACTGCTAAGCGGGACAGTTCGGGGCAAGAGTACGCGAAGTACGCGAACCGGCCGAATCGGCCGAAATGAGAACAAGCGATCAAGCGCATTGGGGCGTCGAGACGCGTGGGGCGGAAAGGCGGTTCGGTGAAGGAGGAAAATCGAATCAAGCTGTTTACAGGACAGTTGGAACAAATAGACCCAACCGGCCGGATCGGCGAAATAAGCACAAACAGCCCGCTAAGCAAATGGGACATTTGGGCCGCGAGTACGCGAACCGGCCGAACCGGGTGAAAAAGGTCAAGGCAGCCCGAAACAGTTTGGGACATTTGGGACAAATGGACGCGAACCGGCCGGTTCGGCCGAAATCAGCACAAGGAGCACTGGGACATCCGGGACAAAGGGACGCGCGGGACGCGGATCGCCGAAGGAGCCGAAAGCCAATCAAGCAGCGCCACGTGTCATCGGCCGAATGAGGGACAAGGAAGCCCATTCCGGGTGGATCGGAGGTTTATGTCCCAAACGGTTTGGGACATCCGGGACATAAAAATGTGAAGGGCGCGAAAGAGCTGGCAGGGCTGAAAACCAATGAGAAGCTGCCACGTGTCCTCACAAGAGAAAGGTCCAAAAAGTCAAAGGGGTGAGTTTTGAGCACTGATCCGAACCAATGGGATAGTGCCACGTGTCCCAGCTAGGGCCCACAAGGAAATTTCAAAAGATAGCCCGCCAGAGGTGGAGGAGAGAGAGTTGCTCAGTGAATCAGAGCCTGCCACGTGTCGTCCAGGTGGCGAAGCGCGGGAAAATATTTCAAAATCCATCTTGGTCTGTTCCGTGCCCTAAATCTTCAGATCGTCATATCTTTTGATCCAGAGCTCGATTTGCACGTTCCTTATATCAACGGAAAGCTTGTGAGATTCTCTACACGATTCCAGGGTCAATCTTGCATCTTGGTTCAGTTTGGAGAGAGAAAATCAAGAAACACCTCTGGCACGAAATAACAAGCAGAAGTAATGCTTCAACAAACAACTTTAATGCGTGAGACAGATTCGCTTCACCGCATTGGCGGCGGCCCGCCGTTTGCCAAGATCCGCCGCCACTTACCATGATGAGATGAATTGAATGCAACCTGGAGGTGGTTGGGGTAGATTTGGTTTTCCCTTCTCTCTTTCCTCTCTCATTCTTTCTATATATTGTAAAGAGGAGCTTCTTTTCAAGGTCGAACATTTTTCTGTTTTTCTCCTCCCTTCTTCTCCTATCAGGCAAATTTGTGGAGTTTGAACCTCTCATTTGAACTGTAATACGACTCTGCCTCTTGGCATTCTGCAGTGTATTGTATCAATCTTTGGAGCAAATAATGCATGTCTGTGGATGATTCTCAGCCCTCTCTGTGTTCTTTTTTTGCATCCTCCTGGTCTTTCACTACAGGTTTTGTCATCTGTGCATGATCTTATATCACATTCAAATGGTCTGTGTTTACTGGAAAAATAGGTGTTCTTCATTCCTCGGTGCATCACCTCTATTAGCTTAGATTTATTTTTATGCATCTTCTTACCTTGTCTCCTTGGCAGATTAGATTAGGTTTTGAGAAAACCCTCTGCATATTTCGTGTGCATCTGAACAGAGGAATAGGAACCAACCTTCTCTGGAGAATCCTTTCTCATTTTTCAAGTCCCACACTTGGAGAAAGGATTCAATGTTATGCAATCACACTGGATGCCAAAGTGATCAACCTAGAAACCTGATCTGCATCCAGGGGTGCTGTGATTTTGCACCAACAGTTTTGGCACGCCCGGTGGGACCTAGAGGTCTCATTTTTATTGCAGCAAAGTTGATATGCATCTGCTGCAATTTTCTTGCTTGAAAAGAGCTATTATTCACATATCTGGCGACTCCAAAGAAGAATCAACTGGTTTCAGCATGAGGCCTAAAGCTTATGAGAAGAATCACAAGGTCAAGAGTTGGAGAAGAAGAAGTGTTGTTTGAATACCTGTAATTATCTCCAAGAAGAAGGCAAAGAGGAAGAAGGATTCAAAGGTCTCCATCTCCACCAAACAGAACTCTCTCAACTCCTCCACCTGCTCGGCCTTTCATTCAGTATTCAAGAGTCCTTCGACCAATCAGAATGGCGCAACCACTAAATCCCTTTGTCAATTTCATTGGCAGCAGCCCACTCGCCCTCAATGCACAGAATCCAGTTCCAATTGCAGCATTGAAGAACATTCCATTTTTCACTGGAGAAAATCATACCACTCCTGGTGATCATGTAAAAGACATTGCTAACGTCTGTGCAATCCATGAGATAAATGAAATGGATGTAGCTGTCAAATTCTGGCATCTTCATTCAAGGGGAAAGCATTGCAATGGTTTAGGAGCCTTACAAATTTGGTTCTATCACAAACTGGAATCAGTGTATTGCACTTCATGAGCGGTTTGGAGAAAGGGAGACAATTTGTCTCTCTTTGGAACAATTAACAACTATCAAGAGAGCTTCCAACGAGCGGTGGCGATTTCAACTTCAGATTTCAAAGGTCTTGGGATAGGATTCCATGGCGATCGGGCCAACAGAGAAGGTGCTTTTCTATACTATCTTAAAGCTTTAAATTCTGATATTTCTATGTTAATTCAATCTATGGGAGGCACAACCTTACCCTGCTTATAGCATTGCCATTAGAGCTGAAAATTGTCTTATCCAAGCTGTAAAAATAGGCTCTGAGGCCTCCAATGCCATTATATCCAAGTTTAGAGAGCCCAGTGCTAGTCAAGCACACTGTCTTAGCTCCTATTCCCACCCTAGAAATCGAGTTCAAATGAAGCTTCCACTTCATCTCCAAGTGCCCCAAATGAGCTTGAAGAGGTCATGAAGCAAGCTGCAAAATTTAGGTAATGAGCTGGTCACACTCAAGAGACAGCAAGCTCAAGGTTTTAGACCTTCGTATCAGCCTCAAGCTCAACCTAATAGGCAGCCATATCAGCCTCAAAGGCCACCTAATCCAGCTGCAAATATGAATCAAACAAGGCCTCCTATCAATAGACCATTCCAGCCCTATAATCCAAATGCCATATCTGCCTCTAGGGCATTAGTACCAGCACAAAACAACATTGCCCAGGAGTATGATTGGTGTTTTCCATGTAATGAGCCTCATAATCAATCCATGTGCTTCAATGGTGCTTTGACTCAAGCTTTAATGGTAACACTCTTTGGTGTGGAGGGTGAGAGCGATCGAAAACAACCAACAACAAGAAACATTCCAACAACAATCAGCCCCAAATGACACCACATTGGTAAATTGGCAAGCAGAGGATTTCTGTGGCATGAATCAGGCAGTTTCTCAAGGTGTTGCAGCCAACACAAGGTCAAAAAGGAGAAATTTGGGTGAAGAACAGCCATTAGCCCCAGCCAATCCACAACCTTCCACAGCTCCACAAATGATTGGCAAGCAAAACCCAGTTTCAAATGCACAAGGGCAGCCAAGAACAGCCCCTAGGCCAACTCAAATGCCAGCTGTTGCTGCCCACATACAAGGAATAAATGTGCAAACCAAAGGACAGCAGAGAGATCCTTCATCACCATTCAGTATCATTGATCAGATGAAGAAGACAAACGTCAATATATCTATGTGGGAATCCCTATCCATCCCAGGCCAAAGAAATCTGCTGCAAGCTGCCATGAAGGATTGGCCAACTTCGAATCAGCAGGTCCAAATGCAAGAGAAGGTACTCACAAATGCTGCCCAGCCTGAAGGAAATCATGGAGCACAACAAGGTAGAATGTTGAAGCCTCCCCCTTTTTATGTTTCGTTAATCATTGGAAATCAGCTAGTGCATAATTGCATGATAGATTCCGGGGCAAGTAGCTCAGTAATGCCTAAACAGATAGCTGATCAGTTAGGGCTCCAGTATGAAATAACATCTAAGGGAGTAGTGCAGCTGGATGGGACAGCAATAGCAATAGTTGGAGTGATTAGAAATTTGAGTCTTACCTTGCATGCATGTCCAAATGTTGTTGTCTTACAAGATATATCAGTCATAGACCTTCCACCACTCTTTGCCCTATGTTTATCAAGGGACTTCACTGCCAAAATTGGGGGATATTTGTCTGCTGATTGGTCACACATGCTATTCAGAATGAGGTATGGAACTAAGGCTACAATTAGGTCAGAACCTATTGCAAACTTCCACATTGAGCCCTATACTCCAAATCAGATTAATACCAATTGCTCAGCATTTGATCAAGAAGATCACCCAAGCACTGATGAAGCTGACACTAAGGTTGGAAGTATCCCAGATTTGACTCTTGATGAATGGGCAAACAAGGTGCATGCTTTTGATCCTTATCAAGGAATAGAAGAATCTGAGCTAGGAGTCTATTGTATACACGAAGAAAGTCAACCTATTCCTAGCATCACCAAGCCAAACCACAAGGATGACAATGAGGTGTGGCAGCTGTTTTTTGATGGATCAAGGAGTAGACAAGGTGCAGGAGGTGGAGCCGTGCTTATTTCACCTCAAGGAGTAAGGTACTATTCAGCTTTCAGATTTCAATTTGCATGCTCCAATAACACTGCTGAATATGAAGCCTTGGTGCAAGGGATGCATTGGGCAATCAAAAAAAAAAAAGAACTTGCAAGTTTTTGGGGACAGTGAATTAATTGTAAATCAGGTCAAGGGACAACATGCTTGCCAAAAATGATCTACTCAGGTGCTACAAGAACAGGGTGTGGGACCTCATGGAAGATTTTGAGGGCTTTGGCATCAAATCCATCCCTAGGAAAGAGAATCAAGCTGCTGACAGGCTTGCAGCAGTAGGGGCAGCCTTTGACATTGTAGAAAACATTCAACAAGACAAGGTACAGCCAAACATCCACGTGATTGTGAGGCCTTCAGTGCCGGATAACAATGTCAGTTGGCAGGTATTTGAGAATGACCAGCAAATCATCCACTTCTTGCAAGAAGAAGTGAGTTCTCGATTAAGAATCAAGAAAAGTTGGAACAATGAATATGGTGACCGGGTGATACTGTGAGAACTGACAAGCTGCCCAAGGGACTTATCACTTTGGAGTCCATTTTCAACCCCAATGATCAGTTTAGAAAGGAGAAAGCAAACATTCAGGTCAAGAGAGAAGATTCGGTATCCATCTTGGTAGAAGAGAACAAGCCATTGCAAATTGGAAAGATGACAACTGAGCAAGAAAGGTGTGAGTTCATACAGCTATGTCAAGAATTCCCTGACGTGTTTGCTTGGAGCTATGAAGACTTGAAAGGTTTCAATCCCAACTTAGCTCAGCATACCATTGAATTGGATCCAAATACTAAGCCTGTCAGGTAGAAACAGAGACCAGTCAATCCACACATGGAGCCTCTCATGAGAAAAGAATTGGACAAGCTGATTGAGTCAAGAATCATATTCCCAATCAAGCATTCTAGTTGGGTTGCCAACTTAGTTCCAGTCAGAAAGAAGAGTGGAGAGATCGGGCGTGTGTTGACTTCGAGATCGAATAGAGCCTCTCTCGAGGACCATTATCCACTCCCTTCCATGGAGCAAATATTGCAGGTCGTAGCTGGTTGAAAAGGTTTTCATTACTTGATGGTTACTCAAGCTTCAATCAGATTATGGTAAAGGAGGAAGACCGATTCAAGACAGCCTTCCCTTCACAACCAAATGGGGCACATATGCTTACAAGAAGATGCCATTTGGACTGTCGAACACTTGGAGCAACATTCCGGTGAGCTATGGATATGGCATTGAAAGCTTGATCAACAAGATAGTGCTTTGGTATACCTAGATGATATCACTTTGTCTTCTCAAAGAATGTTGCAGAGACCATCTCTTTCACCTCGGGCAAGTGTTTGAGATGTGTAGAAAGTTCGAGTGTCCTTAAATCCTAAGAAGTGCATCTTTCTTGCACATGAAGGAAGCTCCTTGGCCATATTGTCTCCAGGAAGGATTAGCAATTGATCCGAGAGAGGGTTGAAGCCATAAGAGCTCTACCATTGCCTAGCCACAAGAAAGCCCTTGAGTTTCTGGGAAGGATAAACTTTGTTCGGAGGTTTGTCCCAGATTTTGCAGCCCTTGTCAAGCCCATCACCAAAATGTTAAAGAAAAGCATGGCTTTCAAATGGACGGCGAGGCAAGGAGAGTTTTGAAGCAATCAAAGCCATCTCCCGGGCACCCACTCTCATCAACCCAGAGACTTTTCCAAGGATTTCATCCTCTATGCATTTGGAGGTGATGACACTATTTCTTCGCCGTTACAGTGCAGCGAACAAAGATAATGATGAGCAGTACGATTGCCTTCTTCATCCCAGAGCCTTGATGATTGCGAAGTAAGGTACTCTTTTATAGAAAAGCATGTGCTTGCAGTAATCAGAAGCTTGAAGAAATTCAAGCATTTAGTCTCAAACAACAAGGTCCAGTTATTGGTCTCACATGCTGGGGTTAAGGACTTCCTCCTCAACAAGGATTTGAATGAGAAAAGGGCAGGATGGATCACCCGTGTCATGGAGTATGACATTGAGATCAAGATCACCAAGCTGGTAAGAGGCAAAGGTTTGTGTGAGCAGCTCGCTTCCAAACAACCAAACAACCCAGAAGATGAAGAAGACGCTGTCCTACTATTACAAGATGATCAAAAATAGGAAAATGATGATGTGTCCACTCCTGTTGGACTCCAGAATATGATACATTTCTACAGAGACGGGCATGTGCCCTCCGAAATGAGCAAAGCAAAAAGAAGGTACTTCATATTACAAGCAATTCCATATGTGCTTGTTGATGGTATTTTGTTTAAAAAAGACATCAACGGTGTTCTATTAAGATGCATTGGGACAGGTCAGGTTGAAAGGATCTTACACGAGTTCCATGACGGGAGGCGGGAGGCCATTTCACCCCATGAGTAACGACTCTCAAAATCATGAAAGCTGGTTACTATTGGCCTACTGTATTCAATGATTGCTACTCATGGGTTAAGAAATGCGAGAAATGTGCATTATTCACAGGGAAAGGAAGGTTAGCAGCACTGCCCCTTCGTCCAATTTCAGTAGATCATCCATTCATGCAATGGGGATTGGACTTCATTGGAGTCATCAATCCCAATTCGAGTCAAGGCCACAAGTGGATTCTTACAGCGACAGACTATTTCACCAAGTGGACCGAAGCAGTAGCGCTCAAAGAGGCAAGTGAGTCTAACATACTAGACTTTTATGAAGAAATAGCAACCAAGTTCGGTGTGCCGGCCACCATCATATCAGATAATGCATTAGCATTCATAGGTTCAAAAATTACAGAATGGGCTATCAAGAATGGAATCTATTTGAGCACCTCTTCAAATTATTACCCGCGAGGTAATGGACGAGCGACGAGAGTCCACAAACAAGAATTTCTAAAAATCATCGAAGGACTCGGATGAAAATCAAAGAACATGGCATACTGAGGCTAAAATCAGCATTATGGGGTGACGGGATAACACCAAAGAGGTCTACGGGTAATTCTCCCTACAAGTTGGTCTATGGGAAGGAGCGCGTGTGCCTATATCATTAGAATTTCCACCTTGGAGCTCATGAAGCGATTTGAGTTATCGAGTTCGAACCAATGGAAGTCGGATATGCGGGGTGATGGAATTAGAAGAAATCGGAAGAACAGGCGGTTCGGACGATTGAAAAGGATCAGGCCTTAGTAAAAAGATGGTTTGATAAGAGAGCAAGAGCAAGGACCTTCCAGGAAGGGGACCTAGTTCTGAAATGGGATGCAGATCGGGCAAAACCAGGAAGGCATTCCAAGTTTGATGCCATCTGGAGTGGTCCCTACATGGTCACGGGATGCAAAAATAGTAATGCCTTCCAATTGTCTGCATTGGATGGAAAGGAACTTCCGATTCCGGTTAACGGAATCTATCTTAAACATTGCTACTAAAAAGAAGGGGTTTGCCCTTGTAAATATTAGTTTAGATTTTTCTTAATTCCTCTAAGTGCGTATGCACATTGTCCTGTGGTAGTTAGGTTTCTATTTCCCTAAGTGCTTTGGCACAGGTTTTGCTGCTCTCAGGTTGTTTTTTACAGTTCAGAGTGTTGCTGGAGAAGAAGTTGCAGTATCAGGCTCGTTTCAGGTCATTGCTTATGACTCTATGCCCAATGGATCGCTAAAAGGCCACTGATCTTCTACCTAGCAGGCAGGTGACCCCGCTGAGTCGTCAAAACTGTTGTCAAAATTTCACCCCCAGGGTAAATTTCGATAACATGCATCAGAGTTTTGCAGTTCCAGGCAAGTAGGTTGACCCAGAAAAAATTGTGAAAATCGGCTAAGTCCTAGTCCTTGAAAGCAATAGGGACATGTGGGACAGAAGTACGCGGCGGGCGCGAGAAGCCGATCCGGCCGAAAGAGGAAGAAAAACGACTAACTGCTAAGCGGGACAGTTCGGGGCAAGAGTACGTGAAGTACGTGAACCGGCCGAATCGGCCGAAATGAGAACAAACAGTCCGAAAGCAGTTGGGACGTCGGGACGCGTGGGATGCGGAAAGGCGGTTCGGCCGAAGGAAAGGAAAATCAAACTGTTTCTGGGACAGTTGGAACAAATAGACCCGAACCGGCCGGATCGGCCGAAATAAGCACAAACAGCCCGCTAAGCAAATGGGACATTTGGGCCGCGAGTACGCGAACCGGCCGAACCGGGTGAAAAAGGTCAAGGCAGCCCGAAACAGTTTGGGACATTTGGGACAAATGGACGTGAACCGGCCGGTTCGGCCGAAATCAGCACAAGGAGCACTGGGACATCCGGGACAAAGGGACGCGCGGGACGCGGATCGCCGAAGGAGCCGAAAGCCAATCAAGCAGCGCCACGTGTCATCGGCTGAATGAGGGACAAGGAAGCCCATTCCGGGTGGATCGGAGGTTTATGTCCCAAATGGTTTGGGACATCTGGACATAAAAATGTGAAGGGCGCGAAAGAGCTGGCAGGGCCGAAAACCAATGAGAAGCTGCCACGTGTCCTCACAAGAGAAAGGTCCAAAAGTCAAAGGGCGAGTTTTCGAGCATCCGAACCAATGGGATAGTGCCACGTGTCCCGGCTAGGGCCTGAGGAAATTTCAAAGATAGCCCACCAAGAGGTGGAGGAGAGAGAGTTGCTCGGTGAATCGAGCACGCCACGTGTCGTCCCGGTGGCGAAGCGCGGGAAAATATTTCAAAATCCATCTTGAGTACATTAGTGCCTAAATCTTGAGATCGTCATATCTTTTGATCCAGAGCTCGGATTTGCACGTTCCTTATATCAATGGAAAGCTTGTGAGATTCTCTACACGATTCTAGGGTCAATCTTGCATCTTGGTTCAGTTTGGAGAGAGAAAATCAAGAAACACCTCTCGGCACGAAATAACAAGCGAAAGTAATGCTTAAAAACAACTTTAATGCAGCGAGACAGTTCGCCCCTTCTTTTAGGCAGCCGCGCCGTTTTGCCAAGATCCGCCGCTTCTGCCATGATGAGATGAATTGAATGCAACCTAGAGGTGGTTGGGGTAGATTTGGTTTTCCCTTCTCTCTTTCCTCTCTCATTCTTTCTATATATTGTAAAGAGGAGCTTCTTTTCAAGGTCGAACATTTTCTGTTTTGCTCCTCCCTTCTTCTCCTATCAGGCAAATTTGTGGAGTTCGAACCTCTCATTTGAAACCTGTAATACGACTCTACCTCTTGGCATTCTGCAGTGTATTGTATCAATCTTTGGAGCAAATAATGCATGTGCATGGATGATTCTCACCCTCTCTGTGTTCTTTTTGCATCCTCTGGTCTTTCATTGCAGGTTTTGTCATCATGCATGATCTTATATCACATTCAAATGGTGCATGTTTCTTTGGAAAAATAGGTGTTCTTCATTCCTCGGTGCATCACCTCTATTAGCTTAGATTTATTTTTATGCATCTTCTTACCTTGTCTCCTTGGCGATTAGATTAGGTTTTGAGAAAACCCTCTGCATATTTCATGTGCATCGAGACAGAGGAATAGGAACCAGCCTTCTCTGGAGAATCCTTTCTCATTTTCAAGTCCCACACTTGGAGAAAGGATTCAATGTTATCTGCAATCACACTTTGGATGCCAAAGTGATCAACCTAGAAACCTGATCTGCGCATCCGAGTGCTTTGTGATTTTGCATCAACAAAGTAACATTATCATACTCTTCTCACCAAAAATATCATCTCATAATATGTCACATTGAATCCACTATAATGATTGTTGCAAATTTTTTGTTGCGGAGGTGAAGTTGAACTTATGCACAAAGTTAACATTTATTTCCTCCCATTTTGTAGTTTCACTTCACACCTCACTATCCACATAATGTGTGCCCAAATGTGTAAGGCGTGGTAGAATTGATGTGTCCATAAGGAAATTTTAAGTGATAAAGTGCCCTCTTTCCAAATAATTTCACATTTTTACCGGTGTTCCTCAAACTTGTGACCTCATTATAGTTGGGTAAACTACATGTGGGATTAGTTTGATCAAATCTTCCATGCATGGCATCATGAACATGGTCCTAGGTATCCATATTTAGACAATGATTTTCCCACCACCTCACTACAATTCCTCACACTATGTATAACATAATACTAACGTGCACCCTTTTGGATGACATGTAGGCCTTCATCTTCTTCAAGAAATTTTATATCCTCCCTCCACCCCGATAATGAGGAATAAGTGTAGTATTCTCCTGCCAAGTCACCTCATATAATTTACTTTTGGTTTTGGTCACGCACTCATCATCCGCCTCTTGTTTGATTGAATAGAATCATAATCTCATTCAATCAATTTGTAAGAACCATGAGCCCAATTTTTACAATTTGTGTTTGTTGTGTGTATCGAGATTGAGTTGCATCATCCCATTATAACATGCCTTCTTTACTAGGGTTAAAATGTCCCAAAATTTTGGATTTAATGTTATATGTGGTCCAAATGTTCCCTTCACTCATCATTCTCAATGCATGAGATCCCCGACTTATTTCCATTGGTATAATCACACATTGGAAGTTGTTCTCAAAGCTTATGTAGCTCTTTTTGAAGCATAAATCTGCATTATTTGTGTAACGTCAAGGCCTTTCAAGGAGTATTGATTAGTTATATTCCTTAACCAATCTCATCAACTCAAATTCACCTCAAAATTTGACTCTCATAATGTTAATAATGGCTTATTTGAGACACCTATTTGTAGTGTGCAACTATTGTTATCCATAAACAGGACATGTGGAGAAGAATGATGTGTTGGGAACCCTATTTAATTCCACCCATTGATTATTAGTATGTTTACTTACGCACTTGTGTCTCTTGATATGTCATTAATATTCCAAACATATATAGATGCATCAACCAATATTTCTCGATCGTATTCTTTAGTGTGTGTTGATTTGATATCTCTTCTTTGTATTTCACCAATGTGTTTTAGGAGTGCCAAGTCTTTGATCTATTATGAGATCCATTGGTCATGTAGTGGAATAAATCCTTCTATGCACAAGATTCTATAGATATATTTGAATTCATCTTTCTATGTTTCATCA
The DNA here is from genome assembly GCA_018340775.1 of Taxus wallichiana var. yunnanensis. NCBI lineage: Eukaryota > Viridiplantae > Streptophyta > Pinopsida > Cupressales > Taxaceae > Taxus > Taxus wallichiana. The sequence goes on from CM031236.1 coordinate 91,211,178, forward strand.
AATTTTGGGGTTCCCTTCACCTTATTTTTAGTACGCACATCTTCTCTAAGAAATTCAATTTCTCCTTGGAGATCTCGACTATATCCTTATTCTCTTGTAGGACTTATTTTGTTGTCTTCCATCGGGTAACCTTTCCCGATTGAGGATTATCATGTTTGATCACTTCTAAGGAGACACAAAATCCTACGCATATGTGACAATTCCCCTTGTATTATATTTTGTTTAGGGAATTGATTGGTTTTTCTGCACGCTTGATTATTTTGTCCATTCATTTTGTGGGTTGCACATAGTCCTTATCATTCTGCACCATTCTTTTTTCTCATTCATCATGGACTATAGGTATAGGTAATCTTCCACTTTGTGTTCTCATCGATGATACATACATATTAGGAATGCAATGTAATATCTTTGAGACTGATTTGGATGGAAATCTTCCTCCTTTGTGACCACTATGTCCCTAATTTCCATAGTTTCGTTCATTCCCCATGGTCTTATTGATTTTTCCCTACGAGTTGTTTGTGTTATTTCAAGGGCTTGGGCTTCGTGTATTTGATCTTTTACATGACTATCCTTCATATTGAGTGTATGTACATCACAAATTTTGCAATACATTAGTACCTTGGTTTATGCCACATTATCTAGTAAGGGAAAATTCCTAACATCATGAGCCTCTCCAAAAAAATTATATTCCATGAGCATGGTACACACATTGTGGTCGGGGCCTTTTATATTGGTGTGGCCTTCTACCTAACAATTTGTACACCAAAATATATTGTGTATTTCTCTGGCATTTTTACAGTATAATTCTCAAATTGAGTTTCATCGATGTTGTCTACTCATCCATGAATGGGTTAACCTGATGTCAATAATTCATAATGCTTTGCCGCACTATGTTTTTTGTAATGCCTCTCTTGGATCAATGAAATGCTGAAATAGCATAGGTAATCATCCTACAAACCATTATGTGTGTCGCATCACATGGATTCCATAGGACAACTTAGAAATCAAATTTTTGAACCATGCCTCATTTGTGCATGCACTCTCTATCAACTCTTTACATATGTCTTTTAGCATTGATATACATTTTGTTCAAACTATGAAATATCAAATTCATAAATAATTGCTTTCTTCATTTGGTTATATTCAACTAATGATTGTTAAGGGTCATACTTTTGATACCAAATATATGCACATTCTAACAATGTTGTGGCAAACTAACTTTCCTTGTGCTTGGTGGAAATGATCCCTTTGGCGTGTCATATAAGATCACACTTATGTACTTGTTCTATAGTATTTTCAATTCCATGCTAATTTGGGAGAGGTAAAGACATATCATAGAATATTTGAGGTGCAGTGAATTCTCCATGCCAACTACAACCTTGTCATGAGTTATTGTGGTTGTTACTAGAGCCCCGATCTTGTCTTGATTCTTCCTCTTCCATAAGTTACACAAAATTTGTTGTGACTTTTTGCATGACCATTCCATTTGGCTAGGTTGATGTTGCTTTTTGATTTGGATTAATATTCTCAGTTCCTCCTACTTTACTTCCACCAATCCAGTTCATCATCCCATATTAATGTGTGTTAGATGGATTTTGTACATCATTTTGGAGGGTCCTTCTTGGATGTTTAAAATGTGAAACCCATTATCATATAAAAGGTAATTATTTTTCCACTACATCATTACCTTTTTCCTTATTTAACTCTTCATCCTTCTAAATTTTGATAATGTCAATGTCAAAAACACAGGAACATGAGCATGCACGTCGAGGTTGTGAAAGGATGCCATCACCATTAGACTACACTTCATAATATTATAGATCTTGTACTTCTATAGCACATGTATCATTTCTCCTTGTGCCTAATTCTTCACTCTTATATTCCTCCTACCATTCCTCTCTATCTCAAGTCTATGTGGCAGATGTAAGGTTGATTCATCCTCCCAAGGTATACCCTTATCATATATTTCTTTATATTAATCTTCTTCATATCACTACCACCTTAACATACACTCATTTGAATCATCCATGTCATAGTTAAGCCATTCATCCCTTCCTCAACATCTTGCACTACTCGTGCATGTAAGAGATTAGTCGGCCATGTGGAAAGTCTCTAGTCCATGGTCAACCATTAGTTTTTTTTTATCTCCACCGAGAGTTTTCTTATGTAGGATCCATAAGGCACACGGAAGAAGTGGAATTCTTCCTCTTCGGTGCGGGAGTATATGAAAACTACATATTCTATCACATAGCTACGAAGCACTCCTCCCCACCATAAATCCACCATGTGTGTCCACATTGTTTCATGTTACACAAGTCTTATATTGCGTTCTAGAATACAACTATATTTCTTCCCGAAATTCAAACTTTTTGTATATAATATTCAACCTTCCAAACATATAAGTTTCCAAGGAGCTCATTAAAGAATTTTTATAAAGAAATTTTCATAAATAAATTCATAAAGGTGTATCTCTTCTAAAGTTCTTGGAGAGAAATACCTAATAATATGGTAATTTTGCATTAAAAAATCCTTCCATCTTGTTTAACTAGTTCTCTTTATTTTCTGAGTAAATCGAAACATCATTCTCCCACTTCATCATATCACCAGAATTCAACGGGCCCCAACAAGTGAACCAAAATTTTATGTTTCTTAGTTCTTATCTTCAAGCTCAATCTTGTGTGCATGGATCTATCTTACTATGGCGTGTTTTGATTTGTTACAATGTCCCGCACCGCATATCACACTAGGCATAACCCTAGCGTGCTCCCCCAAGGTGGGATATTAGAATAGTTATTGACAATTTTGGCATGAGTCATGAAGTTATTTCAAAGTGTCTACTTACTTAGGTTAGTAATTAGATCAATGCAAACAATAATACCAATATGTGATAACACAAACCAACAACATTAATTCCTTACTCAAAGAAAACGTAGAATAGTCATAAGACCCTTCCATCAAATTAAAATATTGTCCCAATGTTCTCCATTACAATGAATATCACCAATTAAAGACATGAATTCATACATCAAACAATGTGTAACTATTAAAAAGGCCAACCAACTTTGATGTTTTAATACTAACATTTAAACAACGACCAACCAACTCTTATCAACCTTAGAAACCCTACCATCATCATTAGATTAACCCCTCTAGGAGTATATATACTAACAAGGTATTTCCTTTGCTATTTCAACATTAGTTACATTTTCCATTGAGTCATGTTTACAAAAACTTGACTCTAAGTTAAGATTGCAATGCATGTGATGGATGGTTCCACTCCTTGTTCTTGTTCTCTACATGGGGGTTCTAACTCCTTAGGAATTTGTTCCATTAGTGACCTACGTTTTCTTACTATAACATGCTTTATTCATCTTTGGTTTACATGCACAGTACCCAAAACAGAGACAATTAACTATCCTTTTCCTTCCTTTTAATTGAATATCTCTATCAATTCTTTCATGTGGATCGTGTTGATGAAACCCACATTCCTTCACACACGTGAACATTGAATTCTTTATCATTACCCATTTGAACAAACCCCATGTGCCAAACTTTAGTCTCTATTTATAACTTTCACATGTGGGGCTATGAACCCTTAGAAATTGAGAGGGCATGTTGTACCAAACCTTTTCTAATAGTCCAAACGTGTATGCACCATAATTAAAGTGTCATATGCACTAACAAAAGGAATGCATAGCCACGTATTATTTTGGCTTGATAAAATTGGGGCCCAACAAATCTACGTAATATTAAAAGTTTAAATTGAATCCACAAAGTATTGTTTGGAGCTGCAAAATACTAAAAATATATTTGAAATCCACAAAGCAAAGGAGAAAGATCATTTGAAGCCACGAAAGCTCAAAAAGATTGAGTGAGCATATAATGGGTTCTTTGGACCATAAGTTAATGAAAAATAGAGACTAACACCTAGTAGCCCTAATTAACAAAGCTTAAAACAAAGTACAAAGCACCATCAAGATAAGAATTAAGCAAGGTTAGACACTAACATTTATCATATTAAAACTTTGAAACTTAACATGCTAAATGTCTAAATCCTCTATTCTTTTAATTAACAACAAATAAATGAATGAACCTATGTAAGCTCCATGATAATCAAATAGGTTGCTCTTGATATTCCAAGAACCTAGGAATGGGGGCTTATCAAAGTTGGGCTACAAGACCCTTTTGACACCTCCCATATGACCTAAGCACTTTTGGCTAGAAAAGAGGCTTAACTCTCCAAGTGGTGAACTCTCAAGAAAACAAAGGAAAGCTTTTAGTCTATTTTGCTATATGCTTTGCTTTTGTCTTCTCAAGAAGTTTAGGTGTAGGTATAAAGGTAGAAGGAGGGCTCCTTATATAGCCCAATGGATAAAGGAAACACTTCATCCCTTTGCATGTGGGATAAAAGGTAAAACAAGATTAGGAATGGATAAGGTTGCTTTATAAAAGGTAACCTTACTTTAGAAGGGTTTAATTTATACTTAGCAAGTCATGGGAGTTGGGGGTGTTTTAATTAATCAAAGGTGATTAATTAATAGGTAGATGTAAGCTTATAGAAGCTAATTAGAGGAATATTAGTACGATTTAGGCTATTAGAAGGGGATTAAATCAATTAAATATTGATTTATTGGTTAAATGAAAGGGAAAGCTAATTAATTAATAATAATTAATTAGTCTAGATAGAAGGGGTGATTAATTAACGAAAGGTCATTAATTAGGGTGTTTGTTGGATAGGTGACTTAATTAATTAGCGTAGTGTAATTAATTAACGATGATAAGAGAGAATATGAGCACTTTTTTGACGATATGTCACCAATTTGCAAGAAGGAGATAATTAGCACAATTTAAGTATTTAAATTGCTCGGGCGTAATTATGGGTGTCTACATTTGCCCCTCTTTGGGGTGGCGTAAGTGACACCACTTCAAAGATAGTAGATGGATGAAATTTTGAAGGGATAGAAGAAAAATTAGTAGGAGGGAGAGATGCCCCCTCGAGTGTCGATGGGGTGATGAAGGAAGACGATCGACGATCGAAAAAAGGTGAGAAATAGATAGAAGAATGGGAAGGGGCAGGATGCCCCGTAAGATGGAAGATTAGGGGTGAGAGAAAAGTGATGCAGAAGAAATATGGAGGAGTGGAGAGAAGAGCTTAGCCTCTAGCCATTGTTTATTGGAACAATTTTGATGTCATCATATTGCCACAAGAGCTACGTCATCGGTCCTTATGAAAAATATAAGCATACAAAAGTAGAATGACATGAAAAGCCATACTACGAACAATTGTCCATTGCTGAAAATACCAACTCCATGCAACATACAACAATGCAATGCAATATGAGAAGGAAACAAGCTCATTTAACAGGGAAAACAAGTACAAATGCACATATCCAACCCAACAACGGTCAAGATAGTTGTACAAATGTTTTGTTATCAAGCTGAAGAGATCCACATGTTCATGATTGATGACAAGGGTTAAAAATGATGCCGAGCAAGGATATATGCAAGGGGAAATGATGATGGACACGAGGTCCAAGTAAAAAGTGTTGTGCAAATGAAACAACACCAGGCAACAAGACGTGCCCCAGAGTACAGATGAAGCAAGCAAGCTAGCTTTGTGAATGGTTGTGAATCAACGATCCACGAGTCATATTAATCGGGAAGATGTGAAACAAACCAGTAGGATATGGAGAGAATACCATGCGCAAGACACAAGTTTCAGCCGTAATAAGTATGTTACCTATTTTTGTAGGTTTTTTTACTTTTTAGGATTTTGTGAAAAAAATTTTGCCTTTTTTTTTGATTTTTTGACGTGAGATATATATATATATTTTTTTTTTTTTTTTTCTAAAATGCGGTGGATAGTAGAAGAAAATAGAAGAAATAGAATGAAGGGCCTAGGTGCAATAAAAAAGTGCCCTAGGTGGAAGAAAGAAGAAACAAGCGACAAATAATGTCCTTGTGCAGTGGAAAAATTAATAAAATAATTATTTTTGAAAAATAATTATTTACGAGAGTGTGAATAAGAAGAAAAATCACCTAGGAGCAATAAAATTGTCTAGGGGAAGAAAGGGGTATTGACAAAAAAATGCCCCAACACGTGAAAAAAAAAGAAAAATAATTATTTAATAAAAATAATTATTCAACGATGAACAGAGGAGAAAATGGCGATCGAAACGAGCCTCCAGGCATTCACGGTGGTGAAAAACAAGTTGATATACCCCACCCGGGGGGGTAAATCACCGCGACCAATTCACTTTTACCACCACTATTGAGATTTTACCATGAGGCTCTACATGATGAGAGGATGATGGTGATCATGGGATCGATTGAGACAAGCAGACGCAGTCCGAGGGTACCAGCGACACACCGACGATGGCACCTTTGTGAGTACTCAAACCTTGCTTGTCAAATTTTGTCATTAATGCCCTAAAATTAGTAATTAGGGTTAGGGAGTCATGTCGTGCATGCATGCACATGCACGCGTGCACGTGTCAAGTGGGGGCACATGCATCTCTTTTGGGGGCACAGGCATCCCATGGCATACATGCACACACACTGTGCACACACACACACACACACACACGTACACACACATGCACACACATGCACACACACACACACACACAAAGGAAGAGAGCACACACAAAGGGGAGCACACACACAAAGGGGGGATGCACGTGCACATGCACATGCAGGGACACAAAGTGATGGCGCAAGCACCGAAAGAGTGGCACACACACCCAAAAGGGCACGCAGTGCACATGAATGATGGTGCAAGTGCCCTAAAGACAATCACATGCACACATGTGCACATGCAAAAGGGAGGCACACATGCCCGAAAGGGTGCATGCAGGCATCCTAGGCCGATGGAGGATAGACAAGAAAAAAAATGCCAAAAAGATGACACTTAGAAGAAAATTTAGGATTTTTGGGTTAACCCTAAAATGATAGATAGATTTTTAGAAGAAATGTTAGTGACTGACGAGTGGATTGATATTTTGCAGAGATGATTTCCAGTGTTGCAGATGCGGGAGTGTCATTCCCAGATTACCTGAGCTAGAGGGGAGCATGCATCAGCGAGACCGGTGGGCTATGGCCATACTTCTCGAGGCGGTGGGGCTAGGCCCCGTGTCTCGGATGCCATCCATCATTTTGGACCATGGATTACTTACTACACTAGCCGAGCGATGGCATAGCAAGAGAGTCAGTGTTTTAGACTTCCTACTGGGGAGATGACTGTGACCCTAGAGGATGTATGGTGGATTCTCCATGTGCCGATCATGGGTACTTTGATTGAGTACACCTCTGATATAGGGCAGATTAGAGCAGCTTGCGACCCTTTTTGACAGAGATGACATACCGCATGATGGTATGACTATTGCATTACATGAGTGTATCTTCAACCCGACACTGCATCGGGGCCCCTATATATCATGTCACTTATCAGTGGGTTTTTTCTCACTGATAAGATGGGGACATCTTTCTCGAGAGGGCTACTACCATTAGTACATGGCATTTTCAGCGGTGAGCATTATTGTTGGGGGTAGTGCATACTGGCACACTTGTACTGGGATTTACATTTGATCACTTACCACGGTCAGAAGACCATGGGGCCAGCCTCATTACTACAGATTTGGTCATGGGACCACATTGCTATCGGACACCCTGTGGGCACTTTGCACATTCGAGACCCAGAGGAGCCATCTTACATGGCATGGGTATCAGTAGGTGGTGATGTACGAGGCCACCTAGGTAGCCTATATAGATACCGGTGAGAGTTCGATGAGTTTCTGCCGAGATAGACATCATATGGAGACCCTACAGACATATTCAATGGCCAGAGGATGCCGTAGAGCTCAGTGTGTGCTCAATAGAGCACTTTATCCTTGGCAGTCATAGCTACATCATAGAGTGTACAGAGTTGACAAGTGTCGTGACATGAACTTGGTATAGTACAGGGGGTTCCATAGCCAGACATATGGTATGCCCATGAGAGACTCAAGAGAGGCATACTATGGGGCCTCGCATACCGGTGGCCCGAGCCAGGGTGAGTTTCTTTCACAGGTGGTCCCACAGGCATGGGACCCAACATGATAGGTCAGGGATCCAGGCACCATAATGGATTATTGGACTTGGTACACCACTGTCTTACCCCAACATCTTACTATCCCGAGGAGGCACAGGCAAGCAGCGCTCGACCACTAGAGAGATTTGGCACAGTGTTGAGTAGAGAGAGGGTGCAGCAGGTCATGATCTAGAGGACCCATTTGATGGATACCACATGATGAGTAGGGTGCCCCAGGTACAGGGACCGAGGCCATAGGGTCTAGGATAGGCTAACATAGATTCCTAGAGCTAGAGTCCTAGAGCAGGGCCAATCATCTAGAGCACCACAGGGACCATCTTGTGGCACAACCAATGGCACAGAAAACCACCTTGCAGCAGCATTATAGAGCTCTGGCTTGAGAAGATCATCAGCTAGAGTAGAGAGAGAGGCCTGAGCCCCGAGTGTGAGTGTGATAGTGGCAGTGAGCGAGATCAAGCTCGGGCTCATATTTTGACTTTATTAGTAGAGCGAGATCAAGCTCGGGTCTAGGCTAGCCCAGGTGATAGTGTTGTGCACTTCCAGCAGATCGATAGATGGCCTCTCAGATGGCCCAGGTGACAGATCTATACCAGCAGACACAGGCCCAGCTACCTGCCTGTGATATTAGAGTGAGATAGGCTCAGGGCAGAGCACATAGTGGGCCAGGCCGAGCTTTCCCGAGCCTCAGCAGAGATAGCATCCTACCACACACACAGGAGGGTACAATGGTGACTTCCCGGACTCACATAGAGATCTAGCCACAGCAGAGGGCAGGGCCTCTATTACAGTCCTTATATTTTGAGGTAGTTCTAGGCTGAGTGGCGAGTGCCATCTTATAGCCAGCAGTCAAGCAGGGGGGGCACTAGATCTGAGAGGCCTCAGGCCTCAGTGGAGCAGCCACATGTCCTGGGAGAGCCACCGATGCTCATGCCATGCCACCACCACAAGACAGGCCGAGATACTCCTTCAGAGGGCTCGAGTCAGCCCTGATGTTTTGTATTTCCACATATGCCTCTTGATGAAGGCTATGAGTAGATTGTGCTCTATGTATATCATTTTGTATTTGTATAACAGTTTTGACACATGCCTCTGATGAAGGCTTTTATTCATTCAGTGATTTGATGTATCATTTTATATACGCCTCAGATGAAGGCATTTTTGATGTATATCATTTTATATGCCTCGATGAAGGCTTTTTTGATTCTTTTATACATAGATGTATCACCTTTGTATAGATGCCCTCGATGAAGGCATTTTTGATGTACTTCATGATGTATATCCATTTTTGATACAGATATACCACACATGTATTATATGGACATTTTGACATGACATATGTGTATATGAGATGGACATTTGTTTATTATTTCTCATGGATAGATAGTTGTGTTTATGATGTTAGATGATTTGATTTGACATGTATATGTATCATGATCTTGTTGATGTATCACATGTGTTTTGATTTCTAGATGATTGATCTTGTAGAATATATCAAATGTGTTTGTTATATGATGTGCCATACTTAGTGGATGGGATGATATGATGATAAGGGTGTGGGGGGATATATTTTGATATTTGTGATCCCTCTTGCCCCCATTTGATGATACGATATGTGATGATTAGCTTAGCATTCATGTATGATGTATACTTAGCTTTTTCTTGATATATGATGTATAGATGATGTTAGATGTGATGATAATGATGGTAATGTGATGATGTGATAACAAAACAATGCACATGCAATAAACACAATCAAATGCTAACAAAGAACACAATGAATTAACATAATAATGCACCATGATTCACTAGCATGCAAAAACATACCTCAATATGCACAAGTAAGAATAAATCTAATCTAAGCAAGAAAAGATGAATCCTAACAAAGTATGCCCAAGCAAAAAACAACAACAAAATGCATAAACATGAAGCAACTATACAAGCAAACAAGCAAAGCAAGAAACAAGACAATGCAAGTAAACGTAAGTAAATGTTTTTGTAAATGTTTTCATGCAACAATTTTCTATTGTTTTTTATTTTTTTGAAACAATTTTCTATTGTTTTTGTGTTTTTTGAAACAATTTTCTATTGTTTTTGGTTTTTTTGAAACAATTTTCTATTGTTTTTTTTTGAAAACAATTTTCTATTGTTTTTGTTTTTTGAAACAATTTTCTATTGTTTATTTTTTGAAACAATTTTCTATTGTTTTGAAAACAATTTTCTATTGTTTTTGTGTTTTTTTCTAATGGTTTTCCAGAGTTATGCATAGGTAACCAAGAAAGCGTGGATGCCCCCAACATTAGATGGGGAATATACAAGGGCAGAGGCCACACACTTATGAACAAGAAGGTGAAGTCGTTGAATTTCCCCAGCGTAAGATGGGGAATAGCGAAAGACCATGCCCCTCACAGATGAATAAAAGAAGACAAAGCTATCAAGGCTTGACAGGATTGGGCTCACAGGGAATCTCTGAAGGTAGAACTAGAACTAGGGCTAGGCCAAGTAAAAGTACCCTCCAGATGTAAGATGCTTGTGAACAACAAATCCTCCCAAGGTGTCGGAAACTAGTTTTCACCCAAGGACCTATCCAAAGTGCCACAATTGCATGGTTTTCACTTGTGGATGACCTGTTTTCTCTTTTTTTTTTTTTTTTTTTGATTTTTTTGTATTTTTGATCATTTTACCATGTTTTTTTTTTTTTTTTTTTTTGATTTTGTGCCATGTTTAAGCATAGAACCGCTTAAGGTGCATGGCATTCATGGGCTCACGGAGCTCATCACCATTGGGGTGAGCAAGTTTGTATGCCCCTATGTGCCATACTTGGCCACTATAACATAGGGTCCTAACCAATGTGGTTTGAACTTTCCTTTCTTTTCTCGTTCTGCTCTTGTGTTGAACTGATTCTCCTTCATGACTAAATCACCAACCTCAAACTGATGAGGTATGATTCTCTTTGTTGTAGTTTAGAGACTTTGTTCTGATACACTTTGAGGTGATTAAGGGCGTGAATGCACTTCTCATCTAGGAGCTCTAATTCAGCTAGTCTAGCTACCCGGTAATCTTCATCTTTATCCAAATAGTCCCTAAGAGAGATTCTTAGGGAAGGAAGTTCAATTTCTAGTGGGATGATAGATTCCATCCCAAATACTAGAGAATATGGTGTCACACCCGATAGGAGTGTGAATGGAGGTCTTGTAAGCCCAAAGAGTTGGGTGGATTTGCAAGTGCCAATTACGACCTGTTTTACTTACCATTTTTTCCATTATTCTCACCAAAGTCTTGTTTGTGGCCTCGGCCTGTCCATTACCTTGGGGATAATATGGTGTAGACCATTTTAACCTGATTTGGAACCACTGACAGAGACCCTTTATAGTTTTATTCTTGAATGACTTTCCATTATCCGTAACAATGGCTGCATAGAATGCCATATCGACAAATGATATGATTCATGATAAATTTGGAAATCTGAGCTCCTGTTACATAGGTTAAGGGGACAACTTCCACCCACTTTGTAAAGTATTCAGTAGCCATGATGATGTGGGTATGACCATCAGATGAGGTAGGGGTAAGCTTCCCTATCAAGTCAAGTCCCCATTTAGAAAATGGCCATGGGGTAGTGATAGGTTGCAATGGTTGCGATGGAGCATGGATGAAGTTTCCATACTTCTAAAAAGTACACACTTCCTGACATAATTACAACAATCGGTTTCCATGGTAGGCCAATAGTAGCCTACTCTTAACAATTTCTTGGCCAAAACCATTCCATTAGTATGTGCTCCACACACCCCTTCATGTACTTCTTTGATCACTTGGATCGACTCCATCATATCGAGACAACGTAATAGATTCCCATCATAGCCATGATGATAAAGCGTACCTCCTAAAAGGGTGTAATGGGCTATTTGGTGAATCAGATTTGTTTCTCGGAATGGGAGATATTGGGAGGGAACGTTGTCCTTGAGATAGGTAAAGATGGGCTTCATACCATGGGGAATGGGACCAACAACATCACAAGCCAGACAAGATTTTGGCATGTCATACGCAGGTTGGCGTAAATTTTCCACAAAGAATGGCATGTCATTATTCCCTGTGGAATACGAAGCATAGAACCCACTTGTTGCCATAGCATCTGCCGATCTATTTTGTGCTCTTGGAATTTGTTCAAATGTAATGCACACAAAGTACTCTTTTAGAGTTTCTACCAGCTTTTTGTAAGGTATGAGCTTTTCATCTTTAACCTTGTATTCATCATTAACTTGCTTAATAATTAACTGAGAATCACCCACAACCTTGACATGATGGATGTCCCATTTGATAGTGAGCTTCATCCCTGCGATAAGTGCCTCATACTCTGCGATATTGTTTGTGCAAGGAAAACCCAGTGAAAAAATCCTGTGGTATAGGGTCACCAGAAGGAGTAATGAGGACCACCCCTACACTCACGAACCATGAAAAGTAAAGGACCCATCAAAATGTATCTACCACATGATAGATTCTTCAATGTATAGTAATGAGGCATCTGGCAGATCCAGATTCAAAGGTTCAATGCCTTGCAAAGGTGCTTCTAATTGGTCAGTGAGTACTTGTCCTTTAACCAACTTCTGATGTAAAAATTCTATATCAAACTCACTTAGTAGAATGATCCAATTAGCCATTCTACCCATGAGGGTGGTTTAGACAACAAGTACTTGAGTGGGTCAACTTTGGATATCAGCTTGGTTTTGGTATTCAATAGATAATGGTGAAAGTTTTTGAAAAGTAAAAACAACAACCAAGCAAGATTTTTCAATTTGGGGATAGTTGAGCTCATAAGCGATGAGAGTGCGACTGAGATAATACACCACTTTTTCTTTGTGACCAAGGTCATATTGGGTGAGCAGCACACCAATAGAAAATTACGTAGTAGAGATATAAAGCAAGAGTGGCTCCCTAGGAGTTGGAGGCATGAGGACAGGTGGATTGGCCAAGTATTGTTTAAGCAAAGCAAAGGCTGTTGTTGCTCTAGTCCCCAGATGAAGGTGACATCCTTTTAAGCAGGTGGGTGAATGAATGGCACTTATCTACAAGCTGGGAGATGAAGTGGTGAATAGCTTGTATTTTCCCTATAAGTTGCGCGTAGTTGCTTAATGTTCTTAGGTGGAGGCATTTCAGTAATAGTAGACACTTTAGCAGGGTCTACCTCAATTCCTCTTCTTGATACAATGAAGCCCAACAATTTTCCTATAACACACCGAATACACACTTTCTTTGGGTTCATCCTGACCTTATACTCTCGTAGGCATTCAAAGATACGCCGCAAAATGATAGGGTGATCTTCTCTTGTCTTAGACTTTCCAAGGATGTCATCCACATAGTCCTCCATGATATCATGAATCATATCATGAAAAATTACTTGTCATTTCCCATTGATAAGTAGCTCCTACATTTTTAGACCAAATGGCATTACTTGGTAATAGAAGGTACCCCAAGGAGTCATGTGAAGCCATTTTTTGTGTTGATCTTCATCAACAATCTTGATTTGGTTGTATCCTGAAAATCCATCCATGAGAGATAGCATCTCATATCCTATTGTTGAATCCACAATCATATCAATATTTGGCAGTGGAAAATCATCCTTAGGGAAAGCTTTATTAATGTCTCTAAAATCCATGCAAATTTTGATACCGACAGGATTTTTCTGGACAGGGATGATGTTGGATATCCATTCAGAATAATCAATAGGCCGATGAATCCTACCACAAAATCTTTCTAATTCTTCTTTAACCAATAGGGCTACCCTTGGGTGCATCTTTCTGAGCTTTTTTAATAGGCTTAGCATCTGCATGCACAACTAGGTTGTGCATGACCAAAGTTGGATCTAAGCCTGGCATGTCTTTGTAGGACCATGCGAACACATCTATAAACTCTCATAGCAGCATGATGAATGTTTTTTGTTCTCTAGCCAGAGTGAAGCTCCCAATTTTACTATTTTTGGGTCCTCTTCTGTACCAATATTCACATCAATAGTCTCCTCTACTAGTAATTTTGACAAGTCCTCCATACGCGTAGGATCGGGAGGAAGGTTGAGATCTTCATCCAAGGATGTCTCCATGAGATTTTCATCCTTGGCGTGGTCACTTTTATTGTCCCTTGATTTTTGCACTTGTTTTTTCGGCTAGTGCCTCAAAGAGGTTTTCACTATGCGACTTGGACTTTGATTTTTGCCGAGGCTTTACGTTGGAACTTTTTCCCTCACTTTTTCTTAAGTTTTGCTTGACCACGAAGCTCAGCCTCCTCACCGAAAAGTAAGCGCAGGTATCCAAGTCAATATAGAAGCCCTTTTTGTGGTCTCCAATGGGAATTGTATCCCTTATGCCCATGAACTCTGCGATAGCTTCATCATTCTCAAATAGATCTAGTGACATGTGATGTTGTTGGTCCCATTCAACAAGGGAAGGGTAAACAAGGTCAAGGGTTGGTTCCATGTAGGGGTTATGGTTAGGACAACATTTGTTCATGAATAGGTTTGTGGAGGCAAGATCCTCATATTGGCTACAATGGGAATCATATCACTGTCTAGATAGTCAGAGCTATCCTCACATTTAGAACAAGTAGCATCTTGATCATTGGGGTGTGCTCCATAAGGGTGAATTCCAATGCCATATCTTTCTATTTTAAAATGTGGAAGAGGCACTTGGTTCTCTCTGTCCTTGTTCGTTTCTTCCACATCCTAGGCCCTTGTAGCCCATGGAGTACATCATTTTACTAGATTTCTCATATTCAGGGGTTTGATAATAGGTTGGCTGAGTATCCTCTGGGACCCAAGTTGTAGGTGGATCTAACAATTTTTCTTCAGCCAACAAGCCTCCAGGTAAGAATGACCCAATAGTGTGTTCATTTCTAGGTCTTCTGAAGTGATAGTTGGGTCGACCTCTAGTCTTGGGTGATAATGAGAGGTCTAAAACCAAGAGGGCTTGTTGCACATTATATTTCTGTAACTATATTCAAGGATTTTCATCTCCCATGAATCAAAAGGAGAGGTTGATGTAGATGCACCATGGGCACAAGAACTGAGAGAATCCAATCTATTCGTGATTCTATGGCTTCAGATTGGAGAGGGACAACTATATCGGTGGAGGGACATGCATATGTGCCCTTACGTGTAAAAACTATTGAGAGCTCTGCAATGAGTGAAGGGCTCTGAATCTCCTTGTATTGTAATGGTGTGTCCCTCATGCTTCAATTTAATGCACTTGATGGAATGTCGATGGCACGGCCTACATGGCATGAATCCATGGTCGGCCTAGAAGCATATTATATGGAAGTTCCAAGTCCAGGACATGAAACTTTGTTTGATGGCAAGTGGGACCCACCTCCATGGGCAACGTGATTGTGCCCACTGACTCCCTTTCACGTTGTCATAAGTGGTGATAGTGATGATATTTGACTCAAGATCTACCTCAGTATGTCCCAGTTGTTTAACCAACTTTAGTGTGTATATGTTCAACCTTGATCCATTGTCCACAAGCACTCGTTTGATCTTCCTACGGGTAACAACTACCTCAATATACAAAGGAAGATTATGTGTTGGATTTTTAGTAGGGATCTCCCTATGATTGAAGGCAATATGTTCATTTGGTATGATGTTTGCTACTGCGGCTTGAGATGTGTAGGATCTACCTCTAATGGCACTCCCGACCCCTGAAGAGTTTGGTATAGAATGTCTTTGTGTACATTGGATATCTTAAGAAGATCTAAGATCAAAATCTTAGCAGACGTCTTCTCAAGTTTCTCTAAGAGGTTGTATTTACCAGTTTGTGGGGTTGATGGAGAAGATTTCCTAGAATCACGAGGTGGGCACACCTTGTTACCATGTGGCAAATCCTTTCCCTTGATTCGGATGGTGTTGACATGGTCAATAGGAGAGTGAATACATCCAATAAGTGAATCATAATGATTGTTGTCTTTTTGGTGTATAAGTAATTCATTGCTTTATAACCTTGGGATGACTCTCCCCGATCCGGCTTTGACTTTTCTAATTTATCATGTTTGGGGAATGGCTCTTTATATATCCCCATTTTTTTCGTTGGGTGTCTAGGTTTTCTCAGGGTTGTCCACCTCTATCTCCCCATTGTCGATGAGGTCTTGGATATAATGATGAAGTCACAGACATTTTTCTATCTTATGTCCTTGACACGATGCATTTCACAATATTCATGCTCCTTGTACCATGAAGGTTTTGGAGCATTGTCATCAAATGGTTGTGTCGTAGGATATGTCACCATGTGAGCCGCATCCAATTGTTTTAGATATAACCGAAAAAGGTTCATTAAGAGGGTGAACATTCTTCATTTTTTGGTGGTGGTTGAATTGGTCCTTTGGTCAGTTTAAAAGGTTGACCGGTTTGGACCATTTGTACACGTTTGGAATCAGTGATCCCGTCTCCTACCACATTTTTGTTTTTGTTAAAAACCTTTGGCTTCTCCGTGGGTTTAACATTTTGATTATCTCTAGATTGGGACTTGAGAGTTCCTTTGGCAATGAGATCTTTCTCTATTTGAACCCCTTTTTCAATGACCTCCTCAAAAGTGTGAACACAATGCATTTGGAGGTGGAAGGCTATGTCCGGATTTAGGTTGGGTACAAAAATACTAACCAACTATTTTTTAGGGAAAGCGCAAGGGAAGCGGCTAGCTATCCCTCTCCACCATTGTAGGAAGTTGGAAAAAGTCTCATTAGGGCATTGTTTGGTGCCACATAAATCTTCCATGGTGACATCACTCTCTATATTGTATGAGAAGTGACGCACAAACCTTTCTGCCAATTCTGGCCAAGTGAAAATTGATCCCCGAGGTAAATGTGTAAACCACTCCAAGGCTTGACCTCCTAGACTCTTGGGAAAAAGTCTTATGAGATAATTGTCACTATAGGACACCTCTTGACATGCCATATAGAAATATTTGACATGATCCATGGATCTCCCTTCCCTTTATATTTGTCAAATTTTGGCATGTCAAATTTCTTAGGAAAAGGTTGAAGGGTCATAGTCTTGTCAAAAGGATAGGGACATAATTCTTCATATTGATACTTTCTAATGCTCCCTATATTGCTCTCTTGAAGGCTTGCTGAGTGTTGCTTTCATAGACTATACCTCTTGTGTGAGCAATTGTTCTCTAGTGGGAGAAGCGGGGATATATACTCGATGATACCCCGTATCGTCTTCTCCTTGATTTTCTCTATGGAGTTCACTTGATCTTAACCTTAGGCCTTGACTTTTGAACATTTTTTTCTTGCTTCCTTTTGTACATGAGAGGTTAGCAAAGCTAATTGTTCAGCTTAGGTTACTAATTTATTGTTGAATTGTGGTTTCTTCTTCTAAGGTTCCTCCTCTTCCTCGTATTGTGGAGGTTCTTCACCATTCTCATGTCATGTCCTATTTTTTTACGTGGCACTTTGATAAAGGGTATTCTATGTCCCACTACTTTATCATTTCCTACATTGGAGGTAGAAGCATGTCCATGCATCAAAATATCCTCCATGTTGATAAGGGGTCATTCTTCCTCATTAGCGTTATTCGCAGGTGGGATTGTTTCATTTTCAGTGGGCATTTTGGCCCCTAATTCTACGACCCATGCTAGCACTCTATCCTTATTTCTAAAAGAAACTCATCTAATAAAGTAGGGTCAAAGTCAAATTCTACATGTGGGGATTCCAATTCATCACCACTATGATCGACCATATCTTCTATCTCTTTTTCCATAGAAAATAGAGGCCCTAGATCATGTCCAATGAAAGGGTTTGACCCTTGTCTATTTGAGGCTTCCCAAGCTTGCACTTGTTGTTCCTCGTATGTTTGTTTCTTGAGTCCTAATCATGTTTTGGGAGCCATGATTTGTGATAGTTTCACTAAGGTAAGTTGTAAATGTGTTCAAAACTTTGTGACCACACCTAAGTGAAATGCAAGATAAATTGCCAAGAATGAATGAATAACAATGTGAGAATACCAATGTGATAGAGTGATAAATCACCAGTGACACAAATGTTTGGTATCTAAGCCTATCAAATGAAGTACTTCCTAGACTACGTCTCAAAAAGTAGTTTAGTGTCACAAGATAATTAACAAGATGTTCTCACTTATGCCAAGTTCAAGAGAATGAACAAGACGTAAGTAAATACAAAAAGTTAATGTGACCTCCCAACAAGATATACTAGAAGCGAGCTCAAATTCGATTAAGACCTATATCCCAAAAAGTGCCAGTTACAATTTGTGAGTGACACAACAATATCACCAAGATATGTTAACCAAAATTTGTGAGAAAGTAAGGTATTGATATCAAGATGCTATTGATATAACACGCACAAGTGGTAACACTTAGCACTCTTCAAAATCGAGGTAATAATAGAATCAAACTAAAAGCTCAAAGTATAGCTAGGAATAGTTAAAATGTGTGCAACGTAACCTTACAATATAGATATTTAGGTCGAGTTTACAAGAAACAAGACGTAAATATCAAAATTGTAGTGATACGATACAAACAAGGTAACCTTTCTAAGGAAGTCCAAGATGATGAACCACGCCTAACTACAATGATGATCTTGACATGGGTATCAAGATCACAAAGGCCACCAATGATATGAATACACCTCCACACACTTTAG
Organism: Taxus wallichiana var. yunnanensis; assembly: GCA_018340775.1. Taxonomy (NCBI): domain Eukaryota; kingdom Viridiplantae; phylum Streptophyta; class Pinopsida; order Cupressales; family Taxaceae; genus Taxus; species Taxus wallichiana. Next base: position 91,229,902 of record CM031236.1, read on the forward strand.
ATGTTTAACTTACCCAGCCACAAACATGGATGGGCGTAAATGGAAAAAAAAGTGGTAGAAAAAAATCGATTGGTAACACAGAGGTAGTCACCCTTCTTTTGATCAACAAAGTGTCAAAAGAATGTGAAGGAAGTAGATCAAAATGGGGATGAAAAATGTTGGCTTCACTTCGGCAGAGTTTCACCTCACCTTAAGGCAAGTGAAAAACTAAGCGAAAGTAACGTGTCACACATTTCGTGATGAAAAGATGGTTCACAACTCAACACTATTTTAGAATGGTCAAAGTGGGCTCTGGCCAAAGAATATCTTCCTAGGTGGTTCTCTCACCCTAGGTGTTACAAAGTTGTCTTAAGCGAGTGTGATTTACCCAAAAGTCACATCTTGACTATCTTGGGAGTATCTCGGCTTTACTTTACCCCCTTCAAGAATAGTAGGCAACTAGTGCATCTATGTGTACTATCACTGGGGTCACCATACGGACAACTGGTAATGCTATCTCACAAAGGAATCACTAGTCAAGTAGGTAGTGTGGAGCACTTCCCATTTCATCCACAAGGTTCCCTCTTGCGTGGACTACTTTGGGGTTCCTGGAACCACCCCCATTGTTGTAGCTTAAGGCATTATGCCAAAGGGGTTATGTTCCAGTTGAGTGGAGAGGGACGTACCCTTTTCCAAAACCTGCAATACAGTGTTTTGAATATGTTGTTCTTTTTATCTTGTTTAATTAGGTGTGGTTTTCTTGAACACCTTTTGGCAACTTGTATAACAACTTGTATTAGTAGTTTTTGACTTCATTTTTGATTCCTCCTTTCTTTGACAAGCGTGGTGTTTTGGTCCTGTATGATGATTTTAGTAGTTTTCCATCAAAAGAGTAAACATCATTTCTGATTCTCCAGATCATCCAAGGATGCAAGAGAAGAGCATACGTGATGTTTCCAAAATCCAAAAAGATATCAAATGGAAAAACACTTTAATTCAAACACACCAAGTTAACCAATTCCAATTCAAATATTCCTAACAACCTCAAAGCATCAAAAGGACCTAAGAATCATTTCTGATTCCCAAGATCACCCCAAGGGATGTGAGGGAAGAGCATACGTGATCTTATTCCTATAAGTAAACATGCAAAGTTTATCTAATCAAGTAAAAGCATGTAAAAACACCCTACAAAGATGAGTATTTAATTAGATAAAACCTGCAAGAATGTTAGCACCTCAACACATTAACTCAAGAAAACAAAAAACACACTGCACCCCTATTTTGGCATCTACGCACGGGTTAGGGCGTATACGCCACTCTGTGTTTTTCTAGCTTTTTTATGTACCCTACGCCACCCGAGAGGCGTGTGCACCACCAAAGAACATGCGCTACTCTGTGTGTTTTTGGCTTTTCATGTGTACTGCACCACCCGAGAGGTGTGTGCGCCACCAGAAGAACGTATGCACTACCTTTGATAAAAATAGGCTTAAATTTGCACATAAACTTGCACTGCAAAAAATGTGTGCGCCACCAGAAAAAGCATGTGCGCCACTGAAAAGTGTGTGCCACCACTTTGTAAAATAGTCTCGATTTCAACAGAAACACTTGCACCACCAGAAATGTGTCTGCACCACCAAAACAACATGTGCACTCGGGTTAGGGTGTATGCGCTGATTTGATAGGTTTTGAGTTGTAGTGAAGGTACAATATGAAAATGATGTTGTCGTGCCCTAGGTTAGTGCATCTACGCACTGCTGGTTAGGGTATGTGCATGGGATTAGTGCGTATGTGCCAGGTCATATAACATAGAGATTCGGGTTCGACAGTGTGCTTGCACCACCCGAGAGGTGCCTGCGCCACCAAAATGTACCTGCACTCCTGGTAGTGTGCTGCGCCACCCCTACAACCAAAATATGGCAAAAAAAAAACACAAGAAAGCTCACAATACTTCAAATTTTAGCAAGTTAGTTTTAAAAATGGCAACAACCCATTAAAATGATGGCTATGAACAAGAACTTACACATATAAAATTAGCAAAAATTCCAAGAAAATGGACATTAATTACTACATGTGCATATCAAAAGTTAGCCAAAACAATGAAATTTAAACTAAAATGCCAAGGGACTAGGTCCCACCAGGTGTGCCAAATGTGTGCATGATTTTTTTTGCTTTAAGCTAAGTTAATGAAAAATAGAGACTAACACCTAGTAGCCCTAATTAACAAAACTTAAAAAAAGTACAAAGCACCATCAAGATAAGAATTAAACAAGGTTAGACACTAACATTTATCATATTTAAAGCTTTGAAACTAACATGCTAAATGTCTAAATCCTCTATTCTCTTAATTAACAACAAAAATAAATGAATGAACCTATGTAAGCTCCATGATAATCAAATAGGTTGCTCTTTGATATTCCAAGAACCTAGGAATGGGGGCTTATCAAAGTTGGGCTACAAGACCCTTTTGACACCTCCCATATGACCTAAGCACTTTTGGCTAGAAAAGAGGCTTAACTCTCCAAGTGGTGAACTCTCAAGAAAACAAAGGAAAGCTTTTAGTCTATTTTGCTATATGCTTTGCTTTTGTCTTCTCAAGAAGTTTAGGTGTAGGTATAAAGGTAGAAGGAGGGCTCCTTATATAGCCCAATGGATAAAGGAAACACTTCATCCCTTTGCATGTGGGATAAAAGGTAAAACAAGATTAGGAATGGATAAGGTTGCTTTATAAAAGGTAACCTTACTTTAGAAGGGTTTAATTTATACTTAGCAAGTCATGGGAGTTGGGGGTGTTTTAATTAATCAAAGGTGATTAATTAATAGGTAGATGTAAGCTTATAGAAGCTAATTAGAGGAATATTAGTATTTAGGCTATTAGAAGGGGATTAAATCAATTAAATATTGATTTATTGGTTAAATGAAAGGGAAAGCTAATTAATTAATAATAATTAATTAGTCTAGATAGAAGGGGTGATTAATTAACGGAAGGTCATTAATTAGGGTGTTTTTTGGATAGGTGACTTAATTAATTAGCATAGTGTAATTAATTAATGATGATAAGAGAGATTGTTTTAATATGAAGAAATGAAATGTCCCAAGAAATTCAAATTTTGGTGCACGATTCGAAGGGTCATGCATCTTTTTGGTGTGAGAATATCCAGAAAAAATAACATGCAAAGGAGAAAACAAAATATCAATACATGGGATAGGTTGTTTCCAAAGTTGAAATAATAATGATTAACTATGGATTAATATCTCGATTTAATTAAGAAGTTGAATAATTTGTGATAGAGGGAGCTCAATGTGAAGGAATATATTGAAGAGTTTTACTAACTCACTATTCGAATGGGAAAATCCACATATATGAATGGATTACATATTATGATTTAGGATGATTTTAAAATGATCCAAATAAGTTAAATTGAGGAAACCTATCAATATGCACTAAAGGCGGAAGAGAATTTGGCATGCAAGTAGTATATGAAAACTTGAAAAAATGGTAAAGTTGCACATAACCATGGACAAGGTGGTGGGAGAGAAAAATATACTCATCATGAAGGTAGGGTGAGTTTTATACCATGCAATGTAAGAACATGAAGGGGATGGGGAAATTTTTCCATAGGTAGAGGATCTTTTGGTTTTGGAATAGGTCGTCGATTCAACAACACATGTTACAAGTGTGGAGAATCATGGGATAGATATTTTGAATGCTCATATGCATAGAATAATGGAAATAATAATAATGTGATTGTGCACATTGTACAAGGTAATGGAGATGATATATCAAGTTGTGGAGAATACCAAAATATTTTCAAGCATGTGTTGTTTAAACCAAAAATAGGTATTTGGTCCTAAGTAGAAGAATACTTTGTTGAGAACATCGTGTAATTCAAGTAGAAAAGTTTGTGAATTGATTGTGGATAGTGATGTAATTGATAGTTTTTTTATGTAGGAGATGATGGAAAATTTGGGGTTGAAGAATCCCTACAAGGTCTCTTGGTTGCATAAGGGACTACCATTATTAGTGACTCGAGAAATGTATGATAAATTTCTAGATTGGGAGGTATGAGGATGAAGTGATGTCGACATCACGCCCATGGACACATTTCATGTGATACTTAGAAGGTCATGGTAGTTTGATTGGAATGCGCAACTTGATTTCCATGTAAAGATGTACATAGTGATTGAGGATTGAGAAGAGAAAATTTAAATCCAATAAAGGATTATAGTGAAAAGGAAGAGCATAGAACTAAGGTTACTTTTCTATTACGTAAGCGATTCTGAAAGAGGTGAAGTATAACAATACATGTTTTGCACTAATTGTGAAGCATGTGTAGAGAGGGTGTGTAGTAGTAGTGGCATACAAGGATGATTCAATGCCACATGAGGTAAAGAATATGTTGGGAGAGTTTTTGGTAATTTATTCTATCAAGTTTCCAACAATGTTGCCTCCTATAAGAGACATTAGTCACCACATAGATTTGATTCTAGGTTTGAGATTTTTAAACAAGGTACCTTACAAGATGACACTTTGTAATAGAATGCGAGAGATACAATGATATGTTGAGGAGTTTTTTAGTATAGGCTTGATCAAAGAAAGTTTGATATCGCATGTAGTTTCATCGGTTCTAGTGCCAAACAAAGGTGGTGAATGGATGATGTGTATAGACTTGAGATCCATAAACAATATCACCATCAAGTATATATTCTCATTGATATGCATGGATGACATCATGGATTGTCTAAGTGGCATGAATTACTTTAACAAGATTGATCTAAAGAGCGGATACCATAAATTTTTCATTAGATAAGGGGATGAATGGAAGATTGTGTGTAAGATGCAAGAAGGATTGTATGAGTGGCTAGTTATGCCATTTGGATTGAGCAACACACCAAGTATCTTTATAAGGTTGATAAGTGAATTCGTGAATCTATTTTTGAGAAACTTTGTGATCATGTACATTGATGATATCCTCATATTAAACAAGATGCTAGAAGATCATTTGTCATATATAAGACAAGTGTTATAGAAATTGTGTGAGGATAATTTGATGATTAATTTCAAGAAATGTAGTTTTATGCACAAATTGTTAGTCTATCTAGCATTTTTATTTCTATTAAAGGTTTGAAGATGGATCCAAAGAAGGTTTGTGCGAGTTATAGATTGCTTTTCGTTGTGTAGTTTATTTAAGTCATGAAGTTTTCATAGGTTAGATAGATTTTACCACAAGTTCAAAAGGGACTTCATTGGAGTTTGTGCACCTATCACAAAGGTCATGTGAGGAGATAAGAAGATTTTAATTTGAAGCTAGTATGTAGAGGAAATTTTTTAAGAACTCGAAAGGAAGGCGATAGAACAACCAATGTTAGTGTTACCAAATTTGGTAAAGGTGTTCAAGGTTGATTGTCATGTTAGTGGTTTAGAAATTATTGCAGTAATGATTCATGAAGGGATACCAAGAGTAGCTTATTTTAGAAATAATTTAAATGATTCAAAGAGAAATTTTAGCATATATGACCAAGAGTTCTATGTAATTGTGTAAATTTTCAAGAAGTGGAGGCACTTCCTGCTACCAAAGGAATTAACGTTATATACTAATCATCAAGCATTGCATATAATTAATATTCAAGGAAAGTTGAACTAGATTCATATGAAGTGGGTCGAGTACCTATAGGAGTACACTTTTTGTTGAATCATAGAAGTGGAAAGTCTAACATAATTACTTTTATGTTGACTAGGAATTGTATGTTGTTGATAAAGTTTATAGTGGAAGTATTGAGTTCGGATTCCATGAAGGAATTGTGTGTGCAAGAAAAATACTTTGGTAAATAATAGAGAGTGTGTGCAACACATGTGATTGTTGATATGACATTGGGATTGGATTTGTATGCATAAAGGTGTTTTATTTAAAGGTAACCAATTATGCACTCCCAAAGGATCCATGAGGGAGAATTTGGTGAGAGAGAAGCACAATGGTGGATTAGTGGGAATTTTATTTTGGAGAAGATGTTGGTCCAACTAACAGAGAGTTACTTTTGGTTGTTTATGACTATAGATGCATACAAGTTTGTGTAAGAATACAAGATATGTCAGTTGGCTAAGGCAAGATCTCAGAATGTGGGTTTGTATCAGCCTTTACCCATTCGGAAAATCCATGAGAGGACATCGGTATGGATTTATTTTTTAATTTTCCCAGACACAAAGGGGATTTAATTTCATCTATGTTGTGGTGGATAGATCCTCTAAGATGGCACATTTTTTCTTGCAAAAGGATTATTGATGTAACTAACATCACAAATATTTTCTTCAAGGAGATGATATGACTAATTAGTTTTCCACACAATGTTTTATCTACACAAATTAAAATGTTAAATGATAGAAAAAAGTGTTATCTTTGGAATTTGAAATATAAATCATGGAGAGATACAATTTTTATTAGGTATTCAACTCGAATGAAATATAATTTCTCAATAGAATCATTTTAGTCGATCTGATTATATTCGAACATTTTGAAAACAAAAATTTATAGATATGATTAAACCAAAAGGATTTCTATGAAGAAGACTAGTGAAGAAGAAATAAATACGTCTCCACAAACTATTGAAGAAGAAATAAATACGTCAAGCATTCCTAATCAAAGTGCAATGGGTAGAGTTATGTACACAATAGTTTAGACAAGACTTGATATTACATATGTAGTGGGAATTGTGAACCAATAGTCATTGAATCGGGGGGAAACATTGGGTATCGTTGTCAAGATAATCTTTAGGGATTTGAAAGGAAAACCTTTCATGGATTTTTTTTCAAGGAAAAAAGTTGTTACAAAGCATGTGCAAGTGATTGGGTATTATGATGTTGATTAGGTAGGTGATGTTGTTTTCATATTGGAAGTGGCTTATTTAGTTAGCGAAGCAAGAGGCAACCAAAAATTTCTTTTTCAACACATAGGATACAAATATTGAAGAAACACAAGCAACGAAGGAATTAGTTTTGTTTATGGTAATTTTTTGTTAGTTGTTATTATGCTGAAATACCAAAACGTCTAAATAAAGAAGGGTTTACTGATACTTTCACTGACAAATATAATTCCAAAATGTGTGGGTACATGAACAATGTAAGAGACTCCTCGTTTTGCTAAGTGAGAATGCTTGTATACAAAGACAGATGGACAAGACAAATGTTAGATAAGGATTTAATGAATTGCTTGAAAAAGGTTGGTCCCAAAATCCAAAGGGCTTCCTTAAAGGGTGTCAACTCGTGTTGTAAAATCAAGTGATATGATAATAAGTGTGTTCAAAGAAAGGTTGCAAAAGCTATGGAATGGGGTAAGAACACTCAAGAACCCCAAAGCTTTGTGCAAAACCGATCAATGGACCATCAGTTAAGAAATAAACAAGGATTCCTACTTTGCATGCATTAGTTTAAAGCAAACAAGCAAACTTAACAAATGTAATTAACTTATTCTTGAAAGCTTAATTAAATGAGCCTAATAAGGATCTAAGAAATCAGTTTATGCTTTAAGAGAATGGGATCTCACCATTAATGGCTTCAAGGCCAATGGTTCTTCCCATTTACTCCATGTTGTGTGGTGAAATGTAAAAGACAAAGCAAGATAGCTCAATAAAACTCCTAATCCTAGCAATAATACTATAGTTTATGTTAGAGGGAAGAAGTGTTCTTGAAAATGAGAGGGGGTAGTGGGCTATTTATAGTTTTCCATTTGGGAAATGGAAGGATTTTTGGTGCATGTGGGACTAAAAGGGAGTCAACATGTTAATTAGCAAGTCAAAGCAAGATTTGACTAAGTTTAGAAGAAGTTGATCATGTTTTAGGGTAATTAACCTAGGTTAGACTAATTAATCTTGTTTAGAGAGAAATTAGGGTTCTGGAAGGTTTTGAAAGGCCTAATCAATCTAATGAAATGGATTGATAGTCCAGAAGCTAATAGAGGCGAGTGAAGAAGAGGATTCTAGCCAAGAAGAGGCTATAATAGCCTATTTAATTGACTTATAAGAGGAATAAGACCAGAAGAGTGTCGTAAAAGGGGAGTTAGATAGATCTAACTAACGATGTGTCGTCAATTTTGAGGAAGAGAATAGTTATTGCAATTTTTAGAGATAATAGTGCTTCTATCAAACTACATGTGTCTACAATAAGATAAGATAATGATAAAAAAATTAGAATTCAAGAGGGATGGAGAGATCCTACTCTGCTTGATATGTGGCTCAGGTCAGGGCTATGGCAAGCTCAAAGTCTAGAAAATAGTCAAACCAAGATTGTTCATTGTGTCCTCAGTATTTCAAATATTACTTCACGTTGATCTTCAATGTATTTAAATTTTTCAATTTTTGGTGTGAGCACAATGGCACACTGACCGAGTTCGTGTGAGATATCATATTGTTTCCACACTAAAGGTTGTTATACAATCAGGATATCGTATATGCTTGTGATGGGGTGTGAAGTACCTAAAACAATCATCTACAGAGAATACATCTTGCAAGACAACAGTTAGGCAAAAACATATTGATAACAATATGATAATAGCTAAAAATGACTAAATTAACGAGAGATCGACGGCGATCGAGAGATAAAAGGGGTTATTTTTATAAAGGCTTGATAAAAACATATTTTGTTTGATGAAAAATAAAGATTAACAATGTTGAGATAGTCTAGCGGAACTCTAAAAGTGGATAAGATTTAGAAAATAGAGATTGCAATGTGTTTTAAGGGATATTGAGAAGCAAAGGTGACCATGACACCCATTGATGGCGATTGGGGATTGGTGATGATCAATGATAAAATTGAAAATACGTTGTGAGTTGGGTAAAATATCAAACGGAGACAAAATGCAAAGTGGCTATGGAGGATAGTGTAGACGAGGATTTGTAGACTACAAGTAATACAAGATATGCCTGAAAATGATAAAGAGAAATATGCTAACCTTGTTGAAGGCTTCAGAGGATGAAAAAGCTCCAAAATTTTGACCAATATTTGACAATGTTTATCCAAGAAATGATAGCATGATGGTTATGTTTGGTAACGTAATGATGTCATGCAAGGCTTCAACAATTCGTTCTTGAATCTGATCTCTTTCTAACATGTATAACTGTGAAAATAGGTAGGAAGATGGTTTACAAAGGATTGACGGATCATCGAATGATGATCGTCGATGATTTCGATCATCGTCGATTTATCTGAAGATGTTAAAAACCAACTAAGGAAAATATGGCAAATGGTTAAAACCACTTGCCATCCGAGGATTAAGGTTGTTTGATGAATGATGGGAGGTTAGGAATCCGTAGGAAGAGGTTAGGGGGTTAGGATGGGTAGGATAAATTAGGCTAGGTTTGTTTCAGGTGGTTAGGGGAGGGTAAATAAGATTCTACGTGAGTGAATTAAGATTTACAACAATAAGTTAGATTATAAGGATGATGGACTTAGGATAGTGATAATAATGTGAATAATGATAGTGTAATAAATATGCGTCGGATCACCTAGGGGTAAAAAATTGTTGTCTACATTTTCCCCTTTTTGTTGAGTTTTTTTAGACACGCGTTGCAAGACAAAACCTAACGCAAGGATGCCCCAATTTTGTGATAAGGATATTGTTCCCCCTCAAGACACTAGTCGAATTTTTGGTCATTGGATTGAAAAGAGTTAGATTGATTGGATAAGTTTTTGAAAGATGCTTGAGACTTTATCGTAGTCCGAATTGACTATGTTGGAGGGGTTTGTAAAGATGGTAGTAATCTTGGAAACACTTAGTAGGGGACCGTGTCTCTAGATTTTACCCTGAAATCTGAGACTACCCCATGTTTTAAAAAAATCTTTTAAAACAATGGGTCTTTTGTGTTTTTATTGCCAGAAGATGCATGTATTGCATTAAGATATTCCTAGTGAATCATATGAGCTAATTTCGACAAATACCCAGATGTCGAAACTCGTTTTATCCTTTCACCAAGTTTTGTCTGTGGGAAAATTATATTTAATTATTTAAAGCCTCGTTTGAAGTAAATTGCGCTCTGGTTTAACCCTATTGAAGTTTTGCATGTCAATATTCACATATACCAGTGGGGTTTTCACCAAGAATGGATCCTAGGCTTTTTCTGTGACTTCTAGCAACGTTTTTCGTTTTATTATTTTTTGCATTTTTTCTCTGAAATTCCCCTAAGTCAATACCTACGCCAAGATAGTTTGTTTTCTTTCCGGAGTATCTGGAGATCATCTACGGCCGCCATGTTAAAAGGAATTAGCTTCAGAAGTCATTTCTCTTTAAAAGATGAAGTCATGCACAAAAAGTCTCTCTCGTGCAAGTCACATTTTTGGGAATGGATGGATTTAAGCTACAAGTGGGTATTTTTTCCCATGAAGGCAAAGTCACTTAAGTTATGATGGGAAAATTAGAGGTAGCAGGCAAGCGGAAATTTCTTACCTTCCTTGCACCGTAAAAATCTCATTATGGAAGTCAAACAATTTTTAAGTGGATGATGGGATTTTCGGAGCCACAGTGCGGGGTGAATAATCCCATTATAAATTGATTTTTAAATATAGAAATCAGCCATGTCAAAAAGTGTGACCGCTTTGGGCATTAAAGAATAGCTTTAATTACATTTATTAATTGTTTTTATTCCTAATTTTGGCGCCCAAGGATGAGGAAAAGTCAACACATGAATAGAAGTCAAGGAAGATCGGAAGAAGAAGGCTAAAAATAAATAAATTTAATTTATTTAATACAGCCTCAAAGCATGCTAAAAAGTGCGACCCATTTGGAGGAGAAATAATAGTTTCAAGTATTTATTAATGGATTTAATTCCTAATTTTGGCGCATGAGGTCAAAGCATGATGCTAAGTGAAAGTAGAGGGCTAAAAATAAATTAAATTTATTTATTTAATGGCAGCCATGAACATGCAAATTTGGGCGCCCAAGTTGGAGGAATAAACATGTTTTTTTAATTAATCGTCAGAATAGCATGGACAATTATTAGAAACATAATGTTGAGGGTTATATAAGCATGGGTTGCCATAAGTGAAGGTGTAATTAATTATTTTTACAAAGGATTACAGCCCGACATAGCTTTGGCGCCCAAGTAAGGAGGATTTTTGCATTGAAGTTTATTTTCCACTGCTGGGAAGCTTCAAATTTTGCCGCCTAAGATTGGAAGAGCTTGTTTTATGCCTTATAATTATCTCGCATGTTGGTATGAGTGCCCAGTGAAGTTGAAAATATTTATGCTTGCTTTGCATGCAAGCAAAGCCTCAAATTTTAGGGTGGCAGTTTAATATGCAAATTTTTGTGATAAAAATCAAGTGTTCATGCTCTCTGAGTCCGTCTTTGTCCGAATTAATTACAGGTACTCATATAAGTGAAAGAGAGTGCAAATCAATGTCAAGTACATTAAATATGTCCTCTCGAGTCCGAAGAAATTGTCATATTTGCACCAATTGTAAACAATTCCGACATAATTAAAAGAAAAGAGTTGCTCAGACAAAGATTGCTCCAAATGCATGGCAAAGTGGGATGAAAGGGTAGGCTCTGCATGGAATCATGCATAGCTTCCAATTTGCTAAATTCAAGTAGCCCCAAATCCAAGCCCAAATCCATATCTCATCATTGCAAAGGCTTCCAAGGTAAAATTCATTCTCTTGCTTCCGATGTAGCCCATAAAGAAGTCGGTGCATGGAGATTTCCTTCTAGGATCTTGTGCATGTGCTCCCAATCTTCCAATTGAAGCCTTCATTGAATTTGCATTCACCCGGAGTGCTTTCCAAAAATTTTAATTGCTCATATGCAATTAAAAATAAAAATGATGAGTTATTTATCAAAACATCAGACCGATGCATGTACCTTGAGAAGAACTACAAAAGCTTCAAGGATAACACGAGAAGACAAGTCAAAGGAAATACCCTTGCAAGAAAATCATATTCACTTGCTTCCATATCCATTTGCTTCCATATCTAGTTTCTTCCAGATCCAATTTGGTGAGAATCAAAGGTAAGAGAATTAACTGCATGCAGAATATGAAAAAAGAACAAGACTGCAACTTTCCTCTTTCTTCTTATTTCTCTTATTTTCTTTGACAAAGTAATTAAGTGATCAATTAAATTATAAAACTTAAGTGATTGGTTTATAATTCATTACTTGAAGAATTCAACTACTTGAAAATAGGTGGTAGACATGCAAAATAGAAGGTTATATCTTCAATTGCAAATCATGCATATCATGCAAAGAGAAATTCCTGGAGGGAGATTGCCAATTGTTTCCTTGACAACTTCCACATGTGCTAGTTCACCAAAAGCTTCATATTTGTAATTTCCCCTCTACATGCTATAAGTAGAGGAAGAACCTTCAGGTTAAGGAGGAGAATTTGTAAGCAACATTCTTGTGTTCCAGACTTTGTGCTGAAACCCCTGATAGGTATTTGAAGCAAAGGAATGGAAAGGAGAAGATTTTCTGAGAACTATGTGTCGACAATGTATTTTGTTTCTAACTTTTTGTCTTAGATCTACTTATAAACTTTGTGTTATTCTAGATCTAGATCTAAAAGCTTCCTTTGCTTATAATTTTGTGTGTTAATATCTATTGGTTATGTCTATGTGCATGGAATCAACTTTCTAATCTGCTTGATTGGGTTGCACATCTTCCCTCTTTCTTTCCTCGTGTTTTTATTATTTTATTTTTCGCCGATATTTCCTTTCTTTAACAAACGCTTACTTGCTGCAAAACTATACAGCTATGGTTCATGAGTCAGCATGGTTAAAGTAATACCCCAAAATAGATACTAGCATATTTAAGTGACAAATCTTACACAGAGTCTCACCGGTAAATGAGGGAGATTTATCTCATGATCGCCTAGGTTTTCAGCTATGCAGAAAATCTAGCCAACAGGACATTATACAACCTCTGGAGGGTGACACTAATGTGGACATCCTACATATGTGTGTTTTTGGAAGACCACTACATGGAGAGGATCCAATGGGAGCACTCTCGTGAGGATGTGTGAAGCCGTGGGACCAAAGGGTCAAAGGAAAACATCCATAATGTGTGCAAAACTTGATGTACGATTAAAAAAGAGTTTTAATAAGGCATTAGGAATCAAAGAAAATAGATAAAATATTGATGGTGTGTCATGGTGTGTATGAAAGAGGTTAAGGTGACCGAAATTGATAAGATGTGTAAAAAAGGATTAGATTGGTGACAATTACGGATCGTTGGCGATTAGGTGACAATCGCGTGATTTATGATTGTTCTTGATCGTAAAAAAAATTATATAATCCAATTTGGGTACACAAATGGCTTATTCACGACATGTTCACTTGTGATCGAGAGCTCTAATTAGTTTACTTTGAGTGTTTTTTGAGAGATGGAGGTGAGTGGAAGTGGCAAAGAAAAGGCAACGGACGAGGAGAGGGGGTAGGTAGGTGGAGGAAAGATGAGGCCTCTAGGTTTTGTGACCATGGATCAATATCGCACGTTGGGGAGGAGATGTAATAATATGAGCGACTTGTGACATAACGCCTCCCGGATGCACCTTGTTATGCGGATCATAGAGAACGTGAGCGTAGATTGGATCGCCAAGCCACCCCATTGAGTGATGACATATGGACTGATCCAGTTCAAAGAAAACTTTTAGGACATCACTCATATTGATGACATATCAAGTGATGAAATTTACTCCTCTTTAGAGTAGTAAATTTTGATTCTCTTTGAGGAAAATATCACCAATATTGAAGTCACATTATTTGACATGTTTATTGTATGCTCTTTTGATGTGTTCTTGATAGACATGATGATGTTCAAGGGATGTTAGGTGGCGTTCATCTAAAAATTTGATTTTTTTTAAGCGCTCTTGATGATAATCCTCGTCATAGATGAAATATCTTAAGAACACATGTAGGGATGGAATTTGGACCTCTAGAGGTAGGACAGCCTCGAGCCATAGACTAAAGAAAAGGGAATAGCACTTGTAGGAGTATGGATGCTAATTTGATAGGGCCATAGGGAAAACGGAATTTGGAGATGCCAATTCCTACCTGCTTGATCAACGGTTTTCATGAGGATTTTGTTGAGTGTTTTGTTAGAATATTTTTCTTGACCATTTTCTTGTGGATAGTAAGGAGATGAAAAGCTAAGCTTTATGTTATAGGTGTCACAAATCTTTTGAATATTTTTGTTTTTGAAAGACTTGCCATCATCTCGATCATTTTTTTGAGGAATGTCAAAGCGACATATAATGTGATGGTGGATGAAGTCAAAAATCTTATTAGCTTTAGTAGAGATGAGGGGAATAGCTTCCACCCATTTTGTAAAGTATTCAGTAGTAGTGATGATAGAATGATGTCATTATGAGGAACAAGGGTTGATGAGGCCAATGAGGTCAAGTCCCCATTGTGAAAATTTTCATAAATCATGTGGGTTTTAGAACCTAATTGGGGATGTGAGTGATGTTAGAGTGTTGTTCACATTTGACACATTTATTAACGTACTAACAATAATCGTTATTAAGGGTAGGCCAGTAATATCCCACTCAAAAGACACATTTGGTAACAACCAAGCTATTGAAGTGCCCACCACATATGTCGTTATGGACTTCTTGGATAACTTTAGTGGATTTATGAGATTTGAGGCATCAAGTAGAGGCCATCAAACCTACATTTGTAAAGGACACCACCTATTATGACATAGCAGATTAGCACGTTGTAGAAAGCATATTTTGGTGTTTTTAGATATATCAGATGGGATTTTTAACTGAGAAAGATAATCATAGATTTGAGTGTACGAAAGATCTATTTGATTTTCTTCGATAATATTAATAAAATGGAGTTCATTGGTATGAGATGGTTGATCAAGTCTATGCACAACAATAAACAACTTAGAATATTCATTTGATAAGGGGATAAGTGATGCGAGAGAAGCCATAATGTCTACAAATTTGTTGGATGAGCGAGGAACTATTTGGATTATATATTTATCGAAGGCTTCTAGTAGGAAATTCAAAAATGTTTTTATATTTTTGTAAATTTCATTCTTACATTGATAAGTTCCTTTTATTTGATTGATGATAAGTTGAGAGTCTCTATATATGTCAAGGATTTGAACACTGAGCATGACAACGATTTGAAACCCATAATGAGAGCTTCATACTCGGCCATGTTGTTGGTGCATTCAAAATTTAGTTTAAAGGATAGAGGAATAAGATTCCCCCAAGGAGGTATGATGATGATACTAGCACCTCCCCTATCGACACTTAGAACCATCGAAGAAGAGTGTCATTTTGAGGGGAGTGTATTCTTGATCGATGGTGTTGATGGATTCATCGGGAAATTGTTCATGAGGTGGTTGATTATTAGGAGGGGATCTTCCGCAAGTTTTTCAGCAATGGTTTTCCCCTAGATATATTTTTGCGACATGAATTATAGGTAAAATTCAGTCATAAGCATGAGCCATCAAGTGATGTGATCATTGTGATACAATTTAGAGTGCATTTTTTCAAAGGATTGAAACTAGTGACAATATAAGTCTTATGATTAAGGAAATAATGACGAAGCTTGGAAGTTAAGTATAAGGCACAACATAACTTTTTTCTTTGGTGTAAAGAGTTTCATATTCATGAAGAGTGTGGTTTACATAATAGATGGTCTGCTATGTACCCTCCTCATCTTGATGTGCTAGCATAACGCACAAGGCATGGTCAATGGTAGATATATATAGATAAAATGGATCCCCCTCACATGGAGGTGTGAGCACAGTGGTAATAGAGATATTTTTTGAGGTCTTTGAAGGCCCTTTGATAGTTTTAATACCACTTGAAATGGATGTCCTTTTGGAGGATATGGTGAAAAGGTTGACAACGGTCTAAAAGCTAATAAATGAAGCGGTAACTTAAAGTCTACCTTGGAGACTATAAAGTTGTTTGATATTGGAAGGAGGGGGAATTTTAATAATAGCTTTGAATTTTGGAAGGGTCTACTTCAATGCCCCTAATAGATACAATAAACCCTAAAAGCTTTCGATGAGAATACCGAATACGCATTTAGCCAAGTTAAGGCATTTGAAAGTATTGAATAAGGTGGGTAAATCTAATTTCAAGGACGATGAGTTGGTCCCTTTGGTGTTTGGAATTTCCTAAGAGATCATCAACATAGTATTCTATAGTTTTATGGATGAGGTCATGGAAGATGTAAGTCATAGCGCATTGATAAGTGGCCCCGTGTTCTTAAGTCTAAAGGGCATAACAAGGTAGAAAATGGTCTCCTAAGGGTGATGAAATATTGCTTATGTTGGTCTTCACGTTTCGATGAGGATTTTATTGTACCCAAAAAAGCATCCATAAGAGATATTATTTCATGGCTGCCGTGATGTCGACAAGTTGGTCAATGTTAGGAAGAGGGAAATCATCTTAGGACCGCGAGATTGAGATTTCGAAAGTTTGTACAAATACGCAACTTTCAAGAGGCTTTGGATACATGTACAATATTAGATACCCACTATGGGAAATCGATAGATAAGATGAAATTAGTGAAGATAAGACAATGTAATTCTTCTTTTATGAGGAGGGCTACGCGAGGGTGTATTCTCTTTGTTTTATTTTTCTTAACAGATCTTGGCATTAGGAATCATGACAATGATGTTAGGGCCAATACCTATGCCACTATATGACCATGCGAAGGCATGACTATGTTTTTGGATAGAAAGGTGGTAAAGTTCTTTAATTCTTTTGAATCCAAAGACTGCTAAATTTGAGTATATGAGGCTCTTGCAGAGTCCCTATGTTGGCGTCAATAATGAATTCATTGAGTGTAGATATTTCAGGGTGGTAAAGAATGGTCCTTTGTCCCATATAGGGTAAAATGGATTCATCATCATGGCATTGAATAACGTTGATGGTAGGGAGTCCTCTACCATTTTAGGTAATACAAGTGGAAGGGTCTTAGTGTCATCATTAGTCTAATAAGTGAGTGGTCCTAAGGTGATCGTATTGATTAAAAAAAGTTAGGAGAGATAGAAACAATTTCTTCTATGTGTCCATGGAGTCATCAGTACAAATGAAGATGGTGGCTCTATTCCATTATGGATTCGAATATGGTGGTTAAGTGTCTAAGGAAGGTTTGTTGAAACCTAATCCAAATTTCTCATGAGGCTTGTGAGACTAGTCAAAGACTAAGTCATGTATACCATGTTCATAATGTCCTAATCCAAAACCTTTCTAGGTGCAACAATGAAGATACATTTGTGTGAATGATTGGTTGTATAAGAATGAGAATTCAGATATGAAGGGTTTAGCATGATATTGATTATCATAGTGTGAGGAAGGATGATCAATCCTCCGTCATAGATGAGGTTTTTCTTAGATGGGGAGGACCAACGAGATAATATATCCAACTTTTGTTCATACATAGTTTCTTTTGGGTCTTGTGTACGTTTTAGGTGTAGGGAGTGAGTTGAGAGCTAGAAGGCGATACTCCCCAATGAGAGATGTTGCATAACATCTTCAAAGGAGTTTTTGGTAGTTTAGATGAGGGGATGGAAGAGTTAGTATAGGATTCATCGAAGAGGCCAAGTTTTCTCTTGCGAATGAGCACATCATTAGGTTGGTAGGTCATGTGACATGCTTTGAAAGGATTCAGGTCGGCGGAATAGTAAAGGTTTTTCCTTCATGTTCATATTTTAGACAAATGGTGTAAGGTTGATGGGATACAACGCATATCCAGGTCATCTTAACAACATGTTGTATTGGAACTCTCTTTCTTTGAAATAGAAGAGTTCATGAAGGATTTTAACACCCACTTTGATGGGTAAAATGATTGTGATTAACGTAGGCGTGATGGTGTCATTGAAGGCGTGTAACATGGCGGTGACTGGCGATGATGGTATTAGGTAACTAGAGATATTTGAAGGTGTGAGAGGATATGATGTTAATGTGGGTGTCATTGTCAATCATAACCCTTTTCAAGAGAGTATTGTTACTTTGGGGGTGACGAAGAGTAGTTAGGATGAAAGGATGGAGTTCATAATCATTAAAGGTGATAGCGGTAGTCATTTTAAGGGTACCGACAAGGTTGGTGAATGGTTGAGCGTCGTCTGATGGTACCGAAATATATTGAGGCCTCAATCATTTTCAATATTGTGCTGCAGAGAAGTTTGAACAAGCTCGTAGAGAGACATCTTTACAAGGATTGGTGGAGTTTTTAATCACGGTGTTTTGTATAGATGTGGTAGGTTGGGTGTGTGGGGCGGCGAGGATAAACACTTGGCCTTGGAAGAAGATGGGTTATATGATTCGGAACCAAGGAGATAAAGACTTTGGGCCTATTTTGGTCCGAGGCATTCGAGTCTTATGCATGGGCTCTTGTAGTTATACGAACAATGTCGATTTGATGGAGTGGGTTCCTACTCGGTGGAAGCCTCACTTTTGTTGGATGTGGATGTAGTGTTGGTTGGTGGTTTAGAAAGAGCGGTTTTAAAGGATTAATGAGTTGATTTGATTTGATGGCTATGTTCGATTACATCTAGATTATTTGGATCTCGGGAACAATCCCTTTTACTATAAAGGCTTCGAATCATGGCATGGAGGGCTTTACACTGGTCCTCGGTGGAGTATCCCGATGTTCGATAGTATGCAAAGAACACTTCATAATTGTACCAAGATGGTTTCCACCCTCGGGAGTCAAATGCCTTAATAGGTGGTAATGTTATGATGGATGATTGGATAAGATTTTTGAGGATTCTAGTATAGTATTTTTCATAGCTTTGGCTGGGGTGACACTTAGGATGAAGGAATATGTATATTATTTGATGATTTTGAGGTTTGAGATGGCGGGGTTGTATTTTGTGTGGCATGTTTAAGTTCCAGCTGAGGAATGACCCTAGACTTATGTAATGGTAATCGTGAACCTTGATGAGGATGAGGCCCTAAGATGGAAGGTAAGGGTTGTTTGTTTTGTGATAAAAAATTCGATGATTATGTTTGTGACGCTTTCTATTTCTCTGGATGAATGTTTTACATTGTGTGATAGGTTTATTGAGATTTTTGATATGATGTTGAGTGACGTGGTCTTTGAAAGATATTTTTAAGATTTCTATGACATGTTTCTTTTTGATATTTTGAAGAGGCAATAGGTGATTACGAAGAGGTTATGTGCTAGATATAGGACTCGTGATCTTAGTAATGACAAGACTAGAATGAGTCTAATGATTTAGATGGTCCTTATCATAAAAACATTGGGTGTTGAGGGTGTAAGCGAGATAGATATTTGTTTTGATGTTGATAGTATGATGAGAGTTGAATGTTAGACTAGGATTGAATGGTAGGCGGGGGATGATTAGGAAAAGCTTATTTAAAAACATCCAAGTTTTCATTAGGAAGTACATTTGGTTTGTCAAGTCACAGTCATTTTCCTTAGTCAATGAGATCTTGAAAGACATTTCTAAATGAATGACGTCTTTTGATGTTTTTTTTCTTTATTATTGGCAAATAGTTTTTTGAAAGGGACTATACCCTTGAGAACAAAAGAAGGCCCGAGAGCCGCAATAAGAGTGAGAATCAAATAGAATGGATCAAGATCCAAGTGTTACAATGAAGCTCGAAGTAGCCCGAAATGACTACTCAAATTTTACAAAAAACACAAATACAGCAAAAAGCGGTAAAAGAGACCGCACAAAAGAGGGCAAAAAAACAAAGTTTTTGTTGAAGCGGTTAACACCAATACTACTTCTTATAGATCATAATTTGTCGATGCTAGTCTTGACTCTCTTCCAGCGTGAAACATACCCAAAGTTGTCATGTGGGCACATCAATTTTATCAAGCTCCTCCATGGTTCTTTTGTTTTCTTTTCGTTGCCCCAAAGTGAATATCTACAAACACCACACGAGGTTGGAAACACTTTTGGCATGACGTCTTTTGATGTTGAGGCCTTAGACCTAATGGTATTTACAATAATCGTTATCTCGATACCATGAGGGTTTAGATGTGGATGTGTCAATAGGTCGGATAGGGGGAGTTTGATCATGCATTTGGCTAGAATCTTGTCAAAACCGCATCTAAGACTCCCAACAGGTGTGTAGTTGTTTGAGGTCGAGTCTATTCGAGTCTAAACAACCTTTGGGCGCAGATTTTACAACAACGTTTGTTGAGCCTTTGGATTTTTTTGTTGTTAGAAGAAGGTTTAAATGAAGACTCGGGTTTGGGTTTCTTTGATCTAAGTTTGACTTTACCATCTTCGAGAGCACAAAGCTCCATTTTGTGGGCCATGGTAAAGGCTTCGTCGAATGTTTAAAAGGACTAGATTTGAGGGTTGATGATATATGCTTAGCGCATAGATTGAGAAACTAAATCGATCAAATCGGTTTTTGGGAGGGAAAAGGATAGTTTATTGATGATCCCCCACTATCTGGTGAGGAAATCTACAACACACTCATCTTCAAATTATTTAATAGCACGAGATTAGTGATAGAAATATTACGGATGATATTGATGGAGAAATGCTCTAAGAACAACTGCATGATTTTTGCAAACGAGAAAAGAAAATATTGTGGAATGTTGTTATACCATTCAAGGGAAGGTCCTGCTAAGGACATTGGAAATGTCCTTAACATAAGGTCTTGGTCATGGGTGATGAGATAACATGCATGACGAAAAATCCCTAATGTGTTGTTGAGGGTCCTCCTTACTATAGAATTTAACAAATTGTGGGAGTCTCTGATGTGGCGGATAGGCTTTAAACGGTACTAATGGGTGGATAGGTTCATTGCAATTTTTTCATATGACATTGTTCTTTTAGAACCCATGGTGGCGGCTTCAAGACTTACAATCATATTCATTAATGCTTATAAAGGATCATTTTGAGATGGTTGTTGAAGGTTTGAAGATGATGAGCTAGGTTGATTATAGATATGTGGATTTGATTGTTGGTATAGATGATATGGTAATGAGACATTATGATGAAGAGGGGTACTTGTGGGAATGTTATGGGGATGTTGAGATACTAAGGGTTGTGAGGGTTGAATGTATTGATAAGGAATAGGAATGGAAGTGTTGATAAGAGGTCAAATAGTCGTGGTATTTATTGAGAAGGGATGGAAGTGTTGATAAGAGGTTGAGATGTGGTATGTATTGAGAAGGAATGGTGTTATATTGTGAGACAGGGAGCAGTAGATGCTTGTTGTGAAAGGGGTGAGTGCTAGCAATGGAACTCATATTGACGAGGGGTATAGATGTAGGGATAGATATGACTAGATTTTGAATTGAAGATGTAGGTTGTTGTGAAGGGATTTGTTGAGACAAAATAAGAGGGGTCGTAGTGAGGGGAATACCAACTAAACTTATAGGAGGTAAAGGAGAAGCATTGGAGGTTGTGAGGCTGGACATGGAAGGGGACATCACAGTGTTGGTTTGTGAAGCTGACAAGATCGGCGAAGGAGGATTTGATGACATAGATGGTTATTAGTTGGACATGTCTTGTGAAGAGATAACATTAAGGTCTAAACTAGCAATGGAGAGCTAATGAAGCAGGGACTTAAGTTCCCAATTCACTAGCAGGGAGTAGGGATGAACTTGTTGTATAACATGCTCATGATTGGGGTCATGAGTCGGAGATAATAGATGGTGACAAAATGGAAATGGGAGGTCGTTTCTAGCTATGGTTGTTGGAGGAGGACACCTCAAGTAGCCGGGTAAGCGTTAAGGGCCACTGGGTTAGAATCCAAAAAAATTGTAAAGACTGGATCACCTTTGTTGAAGAATTGTGGGCTAGATGGGTCTGGGATCTCGGATGTGGCTGACTAAGTACTAGGAGAATGTGGAGGTTCTTGATCAATTTCTAAAGGTTGTCGATATTGATCAATTACACCTGGAATATCTTGAAGATGGGACTCAAGAGTATCCAAGGATTGCTAAAGAGGGTACGTTATGTTGTCGATGTTTTGAAGACAAGATTGTTGTCTGGTTAAAACCATGAACTAATCACACAATCAATGAAGAAAAAGAAAATGGTTATTTACAACAACCGAAAAATAAGTCACACAAAGATTTTAATTGTCTTGATTAATTGAACAAAAAGTATGAAATAATAAAATGGATGAGAAAGTACTAAGAAAATGTCACCTAAGATTGGTCTCACGTAATTTTAAGGTCGGAGTCCTCGATATACCCAAGGCACATGAGGCCCAAATCTGTGTTGGTGTCGGTATGAGATGTGATATTGGGGCCTACCCCTCACTTCATGATTCCAACGATAAGGGTGTCGAGTGCTTAACCAATATACTACCCACCATATTTTTATACTCGGCTAGAACACTGAGACATCTTATCCTCTTGGTGATGAAATCCAAGTAGGTCCACCTAGGAAGAGATTGTTTAAATGCAAATTTGATGTGATGTGGTTTGGTTGTGTGTGAAGGGAGTTTTGTGAATGTAATTATTTCAACTCCTAATTAGACTAGATGAGCAAGCATATATGAATGTTCGTTTTAAGATCCAAAAAGAAATGTTTACTTCGATGAGTAAAAGCACACAAAATGCAATGCTAAAAGGAAAAAAGAAAGGAAAGGATGTACTTGTGATTGTTATTCTTTTTATTTTTTTTACTTATTTTTTATTTTTTATTTTTAAGTGTATTTTGAAACAACAAGCACGAAAGACTCCAAGGTGGAAGGTTAGATGATATTAACAAGAAAATAAACAGAAATGTATAAAATCTAAATAAAAAGGGACAAAAAGGTCCCACGGGGCGTGTCAGGATGTTTATGGTGATTTTCGATTAGTTATTATGTTGAAATACCAAAAACTCTAAATAAAGCATAGGTTTACCAATACTTGCGCCGATAAATGCAATGTCGAGATATGTGGATACATGAACAATACAAGAGACTCCTCCTTTCGCCAAGTGAGAAGACATGTATACAAAGACAACTAAACAAGACAAATATTAGATAAGGATTTAACGAGTTGCTCGGCAAAGGTTAATCCCAAGAATCTAAAGGGCTTCCTTGAAGGGTGTCAACTCATGTTGTACAATCAAGTGATATGATAATAAGATAAGATAATGATAACATAATTAGAATTCAAGAGGGATGGAGAGATCATGTTTTGCTTGATATGTGGCCCAGGTCATGGTTGTGGCGAGCTCGAAGTCCAGGAAATAGTCGAACCAAGATTGTTATGTTGCATCTTGTATTTCACATATTACTTCAAGTTGATCTTTGATGTCTTCAATTTTTCGTGTGAGTGCAATGACACATAGGTTGAATTTGTGTGAAATATCGAATTGTTCCCACACGAAAGGTTGTTGGACGATCGAGAGATCATATATGCTTGTGATGGGGTGTGAGGTACCTGGAATAGATCATCTACAAAGAATACATCTTGCAAGACGACATGTTACGCCAAAACTAATTGATAATGATATGATAATAGCTAAAAATGAATAAATTGACAAGATCGATGACGATCGGAGGCAAAAAGGGCTTATTTTAATAAAATCTTGATAAAATAGATTGTTTTGATGCAAAATAAAATTTAACAATGTTGAGATGGTTAGGCGAACTCTAGAAATGGATAAGATTCAAAAAACAAAGATTCAATGTGTTTGAAGGGCTAATGAGAGGCAAAGGTGACCATGATAATGATCGACAACAATCAAGGATCGATGTAGCGATCATTGATAAAATTAAAATATTCTAAGTTTGAATAAAAGATCAAACAAGAGACAAATGAATGTAAAGTGGCTATGAAGGATGGTGTAGATGAGGTTTTATATGCTACAAGTAATACAAGATATACCTGAAAATGATAAAGAGAAATATGCTAACCTTGTTGAATGCTTCAGAGGATGACAAAGCTTCTAATGGTTGATAATGATTTGACGAGTTTTCTCTAGGAATGACAACAAATGTTGATGTCTCAGTAACGTAATGATTTCATGCAAGGCTTCAACAATTTGTTCTTGAATCCGATCTCTTTCTAACATGTCTAACTCGAAAAATGGGCAGAAAGGTGGTTTATATAAGATCATTGTGAATCCATAACAATCGTCGACAATTTCGGATCACCATCGATTTATCCGAAGATGTTAAAACCAACTAGGTAAAAAATGGCAAATGGTTAAAACCACTTGCCATCGAGAGATTAAGGTTGTTTGATAAGTAGTGGGAGGTTAGGAATCCGAGTAGGAAGAGGTTAGGGGTTAGGATGGGTAGGATAAATTAGGCTAGGTTGGTTTCAGTGTCGTTGGGGGGGGTAAATAAGATTCTACGCAAGTGAATTAAGATTTACGATAGTAAATTCGATTATAAGGATGATGGACTTAGGATAGTGATAATAATGTGAATAATGATAGTGTAATTAATATGCGTCCAGTCACCTAGGGGTGAAAAAACAATGTCTACAAGTTTCATTAAGGAAGTTAAAGATCCGAGATACGAGTAACAAAAACCTATTATCATATATTGTGACAAGAAATTTGATGTGATGCATGAGCATCTCAACCTTGAAGGTAATCTTGCTTCCCAAAAAATAGTTGAGAAAGTGTACGGAATTAGTTTTCGATTAGAGAATGTGGGTGTTGGTTGTGTGAAAATGTCAAGAATAGTTGAGATATTTTAGGAGCATGTTCTCCTATTGAAAAAAGTTAGAGAAAGTCGAGAAATTGAGGGACTTTAGGAGTTTGTTCTCCTATTAGTAGAGATTAGAGAAAGTCAAGCACGGTTGAGAGATTTTAGGAGTTTTTTCCTCTTATTATTAGTTGTTATAGTCTTCCTTTGGTAAAATAACATAAATAAAGGATAACATGAAATGTAGAAGTACATGTGAGAAGGTTTTAGGGAGAGAAAATAAGCTTTTTTAGCACATTCGTAAGTGCAGAGTCTGCACATGAGTATACAAGTCATGACCCTTTAAGGCTATCAAATATATTATAGAACGCCCTATTGAGGGTTGAGGATCAATTAATAATTTTGTTGTTGGTTGATTTATGTTGTGTTAACTCTAGCCATTAGATATCAACTCACAAGGTGGGGCTCTTGTTAGGTCAAGACCCTCTACCTTGAATGCATCATGTGGTATCGGAGCGAGGTATTTCCTTTTCGTGAGTTGAGTGTGTGTGGCTCTTATATGAGTCCATTGTAGGTCATGAAAAGAGGTTTGTTGTAGACAACATTACAAGTAAGACTTTGGAGATAGTTGCATTTTTTTTACATCTTTGTATAGTTGTGAAGAAAAAAAAGCTTGCATGGAAAAGAGGATAGATTTGTTGTAAGTGTGTGAGAAGTCATACAAGTTGTTGGCTAGATTTTCTACATAGCCTGAAAACATTGGCGGTCATGAGATAAATCTCCCTCATTTACCGGTGAGGCTCACATGTCGATTTGTCAATAAAATATATGCTAATATCTATATGGGGTTTTACTTTAACTATTCACTCATGAACCATAGTTGTATAGTTCACTGCAAAGTAAGCAAAAAATCTTTGTTTAAGAAAGGAAATATTTAAAGAGGAAGGGGATTATATAAACACGGTGAAGATGTGCATCCCAATCAATAGATAACAGAGTTGATTGCATGCACATAGAAGAAACCATTAGATATCAACTCACAAAATTATAAGCGAAGGCAACTTCGATTTAGATCTAAAATAACACAAAGTCTATTAAAAAATCTAAGATAGAAAGTTGGAAGTAAAATGCACCATGACACAAAGTTCTCAGGAAATCTGCTCCTTTATATTCCTTTGCTTCAAGTGGCTCTCAGGGTTTCAAAGACAAAAAGTCTAGAACACAAGAATGTTGCTTACAAATTCGATCCTTAACCCGACGGTTCTTCCTCTACTTATAAAATGTAGAGGAGCAATTACAAGTAGGAAGCTTTAAATGAACTGACACATGTGGAAGTCGGAAAGGAAACAACTGGCAATCTCCCTCCCAGAATTCATCTTTGCATGACATGTATGATTTGCAATCGAAGATAGAACTTTTTATTTTACACGTCTCGCCACCTATCTCCAAGTAGTTGGCTTCTTCAAGTAATGGCTTTTAAACCAATCACTTAAGTTGTATAATTTAATTGATCGCTCAATTACTTTGTCAAAGGAAATAAGAGAAAGAAGAAGAAAGAGGAACGCTGCGTCTTGAGTCTTGTTCTTTTCATATTCTATTACGCATGTAGTTGATTCTTTTGCCTTTGATTCTCACCAAACTAGACACCCATGGGAGCTATGAGGAGAATATTTGGATCAGAGCTAAAGCAAACCTGAATATAGAAACTTGCTTACGAGTGTTGCCTTTGCCTTATCTTCCCTCTTATCCTTGAAGCTTTTGCAATTCTTCTCTAGTACATGCATTAGTGCAATGTTTCAATTAAAATTTTTGGAACGCACTCCCAGTGAATGCAAATTCAATGAAGGCTTCAACTGGAAGATTGGGAGCACATGCACAAGATCCTGGAAGAAATTTTTCATGCACTAACTTCTACATGGGTTGCATAAAAAACAAGAGGATGAATTTTTGCAAAGCTTTTGCAATTATGAGATTTGGATCTGAACCTGGATCTGGATCTGGGCATGGATTTGTGTCTCCGATGTCAGCAAACTATATGGAAGTAATGCATGATTCCGTTGAGCTTTCTCGTTCATCCCGCTTTGCTATGGCTGGAGCAATCTTTGTCTGAACAATTCTTTTCCTTTTTATTCAACCGAAATTCTTCACAACCGGTGCAGATGTGGATAATTCTTCATATTCGGAGGATATGTTCAATGTATTGGACATTGATTTAAGCTCATTTTCTCTTATAAAAGCATATGTGATGAATTCTTGCAATTAATTCAGGCAAATATAATGCAATTAGTTTTCGGAACATGAACAATGGATTTTAGTCATAAAAATCTGCATAATTCAAGCCTGCTACTCCAAAATTTGATGTTTTATTTGCATGCAAAGAAGCATAAATTTTACTAATCTCACCTGAGCACATGTATCACTTATGCAAACAATTATCCAAACACAAATCAACCTCATTTAACATGTGCACCAAAATTGGAAGTTTCCAACATTAATTACACCTTATGAGCAAAAATCATCTTCAAATGGAGCACACTTTTTGTCTGGGTTGCACTTCTATGCTTTTGAATTAATTAATTCATCCTTATGACAACCCCTGCTTATATAATCCTCATAATTCTATAATTAATTAATGTCTTTCCTATTCCCGGCAATTAATTAATTATTAAATAAGCTTTACTCTTCAAATGGGGCGCTTATTTTGTGCATGTTCATGGTCATTAAATAAATTAAATTTATTTAATTTTAGACTTTATACTGCCTCCAATTAACTCAAGCCTCATGGTATGCTTTGACCTTAGCCACTGAAAATAGGAATTAATTAAATCATTTAATACTTTAAAAGTATTATCTCTCCCAAATAGGGCGCACTTTTTGACATGAAGGGGCTGCATTAAATAAATAATATTTATTTAATTTTAGAACTGTCTATTTCCAACTTCCTTTTGTCCACTTCCCTTTGTTGACTTTTCCACAAGCCTGGGTGCCAAAATTGAGTGAATAAATATTAACAAATATTTATTTAATGCATTATTATTCACCTAAGGTGGGTCGCTTTTTGGAATAAGAAATTTATATTTTTAAAAGTCAATTGGCAATGGGATCATTTACCTCCGCAAGGCAGCTCAAAACCTCATGATCCACTTAAGTCATTTGACTTTCATAATGGGATTATTTACCTTGCAAGCGGGTAATAAAATCTCATCAATGCCTTAAGTATTTTTTCTTTTATTTCACAATGGAAATTTTTACTCTGCAAGCCAGGTAAGAAATTCCCGCCAATTTCCTACTGTTGCCTCCAATTTTCCCATTGTGACTTAAGTGGCATTGCTTTCATGGGAAAAAGTACCCTGCTAAACAGCGGTACAAAACTCCCACCTATCTACTGCTTCCAAAAATCTCATGATTCACTTCAAACCCTCTTTTTCAAAAATGCGGCCAAACAGAAAAAGTTTTTTTGTGCACGACTTCATCTTTTTCGAGAGAACCAAACCTCCGATGGTGAATTCCTTCTGGCACAACATGTATAGGTGATCTTCAAATACTTCATGCCAAGAATCAAGCCAAACCAACAAAGGAATTGATCCAGAGAAATTTCACAGAAAACGAAACATGAAAACACAAAAAACACAAAATGTTGCCAGAAGTTACAAATAAACCCCGGTTTGAGAATGCATCCCTGATTAAAAACCTACTGGTATATGAGAATAATGACATGTACAATCACAACAGGTTAAACCGAGCACAAATTGCCTCAAACGGGCTTAAAATAATTAAATACAAATTTCTCACATGCAAACCCCAGCGACAAAAATAAAACAATTTTGGGCATCTAAGTATTTGGCGAAAAATGACTTATATGGCTCCTTGGGAATATCTTGACATATTACAGGAACTTTCCGCAATAAAACACAAAACAACCCATTATTTTAAAAGTACGAATTTTTTTCGGATAAGGTAGTCTCGGTTTCGGGGTGAAATCTGGGACGCCACAAGTATAGATATTGAAAGAGAGAAGAGAGGCTCTTGTTTGAGTCTATTGCAGGTTGTGAAAGAGAAGCCTGCTTGTTGAAGATATGGCACACAAGAAGGAACACCACAAGTAGAAGACTTGGTTGAGATGTTGAAGGAAGTCCAAGCAAGATTGGACATGATGGAAGATGCACAAAGTGAAGATGTTGCAGTAGTAAGTGAAGAAGAAGAGATGATGGAGATGTTGTTATCCCTACAAGAAAAGTTGGATGTCTTGGAGAGAGGACAAGCTAGCAAAGCAAAGAGACTAGCAAAGGTCAAGGTGAAGGAAAGAGGTAAGCCCACTTGCAATGTTGTTTTGTTTAGTGGTAAAGAGAGCCCAAATGAGCTCATGAGATGGATAGTGGAGTTCTTTTTGAGGAGGAAAATATTGAAGACCCCAAAAGGGTAGTGGTTACATGTAAGAGGCTATATGGAGTTGCAATTGTTTATTGGAGAGATCTCCAAGAGAGGAGACAAAGGAAGGGAAAGAAGAAGGTGAAAAGTTGGGAATAAGTTGATGGGGCTAGTTTTGCACCCAAGAATGCAAGGAGAGTGGTTGAAGAAGCTTCATGTCTTGAGGCTTGAGAGAGGAAGGAAGAAGATTGTCGTGAAAGGTAATAGGAGAGAGAAGTTGCCATGTGAGCAGCTCAAAGCTATTCCAAGAAATAGCAAGGAGAAGGATATGAGTGAGGAGAAGAAGGTTGTCTTGAAAGACAAGAGAGTGAGGTTTCTATGTGAGGAGCCCAAATCTGATTTTCAGAACAAAGAGAGAGGTTTGCAAGCAATCCATAGAAGAAGAGATCTCAATGAATGAGGATGTAGATTATGAACCAGAAGGATACCCATTATTTGATGATGGGAAAGAGTTTATGGAATCCCATAAGTGGGAAGAGGTTGAGTTTTCATTAAAAGATAAAGATAAAGAATTTCATATTTCTCTTTTGTAGGGAAGGACTGAGAACAACAAAAAAGAATTTCAATTTTCCATGAAAGAAACAATGGAGGTGGCTAAAGTGCACATGAGTTGAGTGTGGTTGAAGACCATGCATATGAAGAGGAAGAAAACAGAAAGAAGAATGAGGAAAGAACAGCCATGGAGGTTGTTGAGAATGGGCCTTTTGGAGTCCATCGTGTGAGCACAAGTTGTGAGAAGAATGTATGCAATGGAGAAGAGTTGGGCTACCACCGTTTTCCATTGTGTGGTCCTGCATGACATAGGCAGAAGTTTCTTCTCGACTTCTCAGCCTACACTTGTCAAAATTTCTTATCCTTCTTCCGCAATGAAGTTATCAAAAGTACTACTCTAGAAAAATCCTACAACATGTCTATGAGGCGTGATGAAGAGTTGGAAAAAGTGTTTGTGGGAACTCTTGATTCCCTTAATGTGTTTGTTCAATGTGCAGGTCCAACAAAGGTAAAGAATGCAAAGAAAAGGAAAAAGTGTGGTTTAGTCCAGCATGCTCATATGTATGAGAAGCAAAGTGAAGAGGTAGAACAAGAAGGTAAGGTTGCAGCAGTAGTTGAAGAGCTGATTGGTAAGGATGTGGCAGTAGAAGAGGATTGTCTTCAAGTCATCATGGAGACAAGAGAGAGTGGGAAATTGATGGTACAAGAATGTTCTCAAGAGGACATACAAGAGGGAGTTCATTTGCAGCAGCTAGAGGTGAGAGAGAAGACTCTCACAAGGGCAAGCAAAAGAGATTGGCAAGATAAAGAAAGTCACTCATGTGGTATAGAAGCAAACAAGAAGATAAAGATGGTGGACATGTTTCTACCAAGAAGATTGAAGGATGCAAGTAATGTTGCACATGGGAGCAACCCACAACTATTGGTGAAGAAACTCTTATGAGTCAAGGTACGCATTGTTCTCATATGGACAAGGAGAGTGCAAGGTTCTTTGCACATGGCATGGATGAGGTGAAGAAATAATATTGCAATCAGCCTACAGTTGATGTAAAGAGTTCGAGCATAGAAGAAGACAAGGATGAGATGGAGCAGCTGAGTTTGTTACCAGCCCAAGCATGTGATGAAAAGTATAAGGTTGCAGCAAAGATGCAGTTTGAAGATGATGGGATGGAGGAGATGCTTCTACAAGCCTTAGAAGCACATGGTGAAGAAGATAAAGAGGATGATGAGAGCCTAGTTGGGACAACATTCCACAAGGAGATGGTCTTTTTGAAGACACATTGAAGGCTGTAAATAGCGAAGAAGATGATGTTGCAATAAAGATAGAGGAGTTGCTTGACATAGCAATGAAGACAACGAGAGAAGAGAAAGAGTTGGCAGCCATGAGAAAAGAGGAGCTGCAAAATCCAACAACAAGTTGGATAGTGATTGAACAAAGCCTACAAGGCTTTAGGAGGAGGTGTTCAGATGGTAGTGGGTACAAGCCCACAAGAGAAAGCAAGATGCAAGAAAGAGCATCTTGGTGGAGGTGGTCAGACGAAGGTGGGTTTCAGCCCACAAGAAGATGGGAAGAGAAGAACATAGATATTTGGAAGAACTATGGTGGGATAAAGCCCACAACACAGAGATTAACGAGTAAGAGTGAACCCATTGGGTGGAGGACAGTTTATGCCCAAGCAAGGACCAAGAAATGGAGAAAGAGATACAAAGTGAAGGAGAGAAAAGTTCAAAGACCAACAAAGAGTTGGAAAAGAAGAAAGAAGACCTGGAGCATGCAGAGGTATTTGGCTCGTTGGAAAGGGAAGCCTTGGTCACAAGCCTTGGTGATCAAAAGAGTGGTTCTACCACTCAGTCCTTGTGATCAAGAGATCAAAAAATTTCCAGCTGGGGTGTCGGATGCAAGAGCATTATCAAAAAGGAAATAACATAACACCGATCTCAGCCTTGAAGGCAATCTTGCATCCCCAAAAATAGTTGAGAAAGTGTAGGGAATTAGTTTTCAGATCAAAGAATATAGGTGTTGGTTGTTGTGTCAGAATGTCAAGAATAGTTGAGAGGTTTTAGGAGTTTGTTCTCCTAGAAGTTAGAGAAAGTCAAGAACAATTGAGAGATTTTAGGAGTTTGTTCTCTTATTAATAGAAGTTAGAGAAAGTCAAGAACAATTGAGAGATTTTAGTTCTCTTATTAATAGAAGTTGTTATAGTCTTCCTTTGGTAGAATAGCATAAATAAAGGACAGCAGAGTAGAAGTGGGAGGGGGCTGTAGAAGTACAGGTGAGAAGGTTTTAGGGAGAAAAGAAACTTTGTTTGAGCACATTCATAAGTGCAGAGTCTGCACATGAGTATGTACAGCCCTTTGAGGCTATCAGATGTATTGTAATGCCTTGTTGAGGCTTGAGGATCAATTAATAATTTTATTTTGTGTTGATTTCTGATCTAACGAAAATCCGAAACCGTAACACTTTTGTGCTTCTGGATCAATTAATACCATTTTATTTTGTTGATCAAAACATACAAAGGGTTATACCACTATTTCGCATATTGTTAATAAATACCTCTCATGCATGTTAACTCTAGGGCTGCAAGGTGGGCCTCTTGTTAGCTCGAGACACTCTACCTTGACTGCATCACCATGGTAATGACGGAGAAATCTTAAGTTCCATGCAAGAACAAAACATATAGAAATCCAGCACCACTTTGTGTGCGAGAAAACCGAAGATGGAGAAGTGGAACTGAATTTTTGTCGCACCGAAACCATGTATGCTGACATGCTCACCAAAGGTCTCCCAAAGCTCAAACATGAACTGTGCATCGAGAAGAATGGAATTGTGAAAAGCCTATCCCCAATAGATGTTGGCTAAAATGGGAGTGTTAGAACAATTAGCTGCCATCACTGGTAGGAGTCCAGTTGATTTCATTTCAATTCAGTTCCGCATTATTAGGTGGTCAGTTTAGTTAAGTCCAGTTCCACATGGTTAAAGAAATCCAGTACAGTTTTAGAATTCTTTAAATAAAACACATTCAGATCTGTGTTTGTAACTGCAGCAAGTATTAGATTAATGGAATAAAAGTATTGGTGCAAGATCTGAGTGTTTATCTATCTATCCCTGTTTCTCATACTGTTTTCTCTTTCTGCAGTTTTCTATCACAGTTTTCCTGTACATGTGCAGGCTCATAGTTTGTATAGTGCTCGTTTTGACAGGGGTAATTAGCAAGAACTATTAAGATGCCTAATGTTATACAAAACACAGATTCCTATTAAAAACCAATAGTCGCAGTGACAAGATACAAAATAACTTGTCAATTTTTCCTACTCGCTTTATAATACTAGACAGTTTTGGTTCTGATATACAAAACACAGATTCCTAATAACAATCAATAATTGCAGTGATAAGATACAAAATAACTTGTCAATTTTTCCTACTTGCTTTATAATACTAGACAGTTTTGGGTCTGATATACTCTATCTGCGTGTGGTGGTGATGTATAAATAAATTCCATATGAATAATGAGAATTATTAAGCCTAATACCTTGATTTGCCTGCAATAGACACAAGGCTAATGCTTTGCTAATGCTTCTAACCATAATCCTGTGGACTGTTTTTAAGGAATTTGTTCTCTTCAATTGCACGCCTGCCATCAAAGTTAATTTTCTCTCTGCTATATTCTTTGAGACTCCAGTCCATTTGCAGGCAAATTAATGTCAACATATACTTTGTATAAATGATAAATATTACCTCCGTTTTAACCAATATTATAGCAAAGGGTCATCCTTTGTGTGGAATTAGAAAAGAGTGTATTATAGCAATGAGTCATCCTTTGCACAACTGAATCCAAAAGGGTGGATACAGTGCTTGCTGTTAGTTTAAGTGTTTCTGTTGTCGAGCTATGTCAGATTAAAAGGTTGATAAACTCAATGGGTTGGACATACTCCGAATCAGATAGAAAACAGTCAAAAATTATTCATTTATGAAGGATGAAGCTTTTAACTCACATTTCAACCACATGTTGCTCTAGGCCCTAGACTAGAAACTTGAAAACATAACGCCTATTAAGCATCAAGCTGCAAGCATATAGCCAGAGGACTTGAACAGACTTTTAAAGGCAAAATCCAAACAATTAACGGATTGCAAAGTTCACAGCATCAAATTTTGGTTGAGCATGGGCTCTCCTGGATATATAATAATACATTATACTACATTGAGCATTTAGTGGCAACAACCCCTGCTTAGATTAAATCCCCCTTTTGTGCCGTCGACAACATAGTTGTGTTGTAAAAGCAACTTTTATGTGCAAAAATACTTCTTAACATAGAGAAAATGATAAGTCACTTAAATTTTAATTGAATACAACTTCATAAGGATATGAAACTCCATGATTAAATAAATTCAGAATATAGTAACTTCCACTATCAGGTTAATGTACCTTGTTTTTCCACTTGGAAGGAAAGAAAAAAAAAGTTGCACATGCCAAACTTGTTTACTGATTGGCATTTGCAGCAACCTTCAATGCCTGGCACCCTGTGCAAGACTGCTTAGACCGTAGGGTAGCTTCCAGCAAATAAGACCGCCCTAGGCAGCTGATTGTGCTTAGACTATGGGGAGAGATTAGAAAGGAGATAGATATAACCTACCCCATAAAACCTTAACACTAAAACTCAATGGGACAATTATGAGTTAAACCAAGTACTAACCCCTTTCTCAGTGTAACCAACGGGAGCTAATGGATTTCTTTGGACCCCCTAGAAGCAGATCCTGTTTCTTCTTATCTGTCATTCTGATGATGGAAGCTTTAGTGAACAGCCAAAAGTACGAACTATATTAAGCAAATCAAAGTATGTTGGCAAAATACACGAGTAAAATTCCACAAAAATAATAATCTAAATCAAGTATCTTCTAGAATTGATAATTTGTCCCATCTGAATTTCAACAATGATACCCTCTAGGAAGGAGTAGTCTCTTAGGAAGACGCACAAGATCTAAAACATAATCTACACTCTTATGGATTATCGGGACAGCTATCTGACTGGGTGAATCAAGAGTTTTCTATTTCACTGTCCATGGACACATGCAGATGAGATTAGTAGAGTCCTAGAGTATGATGCAGGATCTCTCCCAAAACACTTCTGAGGGAGTTCTCTGTTATCTGGAAGACATTTCTCTGGTCTAAGGGAAGAGTAATTATTAGGATGCAGAATAAGTAGCCAGGTAGAAGGGAAGAAGATTAACTGTGGCAGGAAAATTCAGCTAATCAGATCCACATACATGATGTCTGTCCCAAGATTCCCTTGAGTGTACTAAAGAATATCTCCAAGATTAAAAGAACTTTCTCCAAAGTAACACTGATTATTCCAGAAGATTCTGCTAATGGCTTGGAAATGAAACAAAAGGTCCTTTCAAGGTCCACAATGCCCAGTGCCATGTGCAGCTAATTGTGCTTAAAATGTAGGATAGCTTACAGCATATGAGTCTACCTCATGTACCTGACTGTGCTTAGACTACTGGGCACACATATCCTATCACCCTTAGAACCTTTGCCTCCCCTACTAACCAAAGAAGTGGTGATCTGGTCTGAGGTGGGGAAAGTTCATTTCTCAAGGCCTTGAAGCGAAGTTGTCTTGGAGAATTTACAGTTAGAACGACAAGCTTTACTACAAGAGTTTGAAAAGCTTCTGAATTCCACGAATCCTGAAAAGATTTTCTCTTGCATTAGATTGATCAATGGCTCTGCAATATGGAGCTTTAACAAAGATTGTTGGCAATGATTGAGCCTTTTCTTCGCTGGAAGATGCTTAGATACTGATAAATCCTGTTCTAACCAGACCTGAGGACTTCTTAAGCAAGATTAACAGCCATAAGGTAAAAGATTACTTGAAGGCATTCAAGATTGACACAGAGAAAGGAAGAAAATCTGGATATTAGAGAGACAGAAGAGCTTCACAGGATGGGACATCCATTCTTTCCAATTTATTGACCTCCTTCTTCAATATCTACTTGAATCAAGTTCAGGGCATTTAACGGTGGGACAGAGACAGCTTGGGCAATTACACTATAAATAAGGCCTAAAAATTCCTCCTTTACTCAGGAACAGAACCTTCCATATTTTGTTGGTAACAGCTCCTGACAAGGAATTCCAAAGGCAAAAGCTTTTCTGGCATCAAAGAAAAATTCTGACACAGGAGTCACTGACCAAAAGGTTCTTTGCTGGATCCACTCCCATTCAATTTTCTTGTATGGGCCGAGGCAAAAACTACAATCTCAGAAGACATTAGCATTCAATGCATGGTCGCTAAAGGAAGTCGGAGAAGGAAATGGAAAAGCGTAATCCTAACAAGGTGTGTGCAGAAAAAAGAGTACCCCAGTAAAAGGGTAAGAACAAAGAGGATATTGAGTCACACGGTGTGTGCTGGATCCTCTCCCATTCAATTTTCTTGTATGGGCTGAGACAAAAACTACAATCTCAGAAGACATTAGCATTCAATGCATGGCCGCTAAAGGAAGTCGGAGAAGGAAATGGAAAAACGTAATCCTAACAAGGTGTGTGCAGAAAAAGAGTACCCTAGTAAAAGGGTAAGAACAAAGAGGATATTGAGTCACACAGTGAAATGGGGAACTCTTCAGGGCTTGAGGACCATATTCAACTTTGATGGGGCAGCCAGAAGTAATCCTGATAACGTGCCAGAAAAAAATTGTTGGGACAACTAAGGGAAGGTAATTGAATGCCTTTGTTGAGAATTGGGTCATGCTACCAATAACCAGCCCAGACCAGAGCAATACTCTTTGGGATACAATTGGAAAGTCAGAATTTATGGGTAAAGCAGAGCATGATTCCAAATCATGATTCATATGAGGAAAGGAAAATCTTGTCATAACTGGCAGCTGAACCATTCCTAGAAAAGAAGGGTATTAATGTGGAAAGAAATCCCATCATAAGACATTAGCAGTAAATTCATGGCCACTAAAGGAAATTGGAGAAGGAAATGGGAAAACATAATCCTAAAAAGGTTTATGCAGAAAAAGAGTACCCCAGTAAATGGGTAAGAACAAAGAGGATATTAACTGCCTCTTCAGGGCTTGAGGACCATATTCAACTTTGATGGGGCAGCCAGAAGAAATCCTGTGCCAGATCACGTAATTGAATGCTTTCATTTAGAATTGGGTCATGCTACCAATAAAAAGACCAGAGCGGTTGTTGGGATACAATAAGGAAGGTAATTGAAAATGCTTTACATTTGGAGAATTGGGTCATGCTACCAATAAACAAGCCCAGACCAGAGCGGTTCTCTTTCCCCTGGGATACAATTGGAAAGACTGTTTTTTTCGGCAATTTATGGTTCAAAGCAGAGGCCATTTTTGGAAAGGGTGATTCCTTGCAAATCATGATTCATATGAGGCAAAGGAAAATCTGGTCATAATCGCTGGCAGCTGAACTGTTCTCCCGTAGAAAACCTGAGCTTGGTCCATTAAATGTGGAAATATGAAAATACCCATCATAGGTCCTTGATAATGCCTAAAATAAATAACTGCCAAGTAAACAGAGAGTATTATAGTGGAGGACATATCTCTTCGTTGCTGATTTAACTCCATAAACTTCATTCAAATTTCATGTCAGACGGGAAGACAATAGAATAGTAGACCACTTGACCTAGCTAGGCATAGGTATCCAAGGCCTAACAGGTGATGCAGCCAGAATAATGGAGGAATTAATTCCCAATATCAAATTTTACTTCTAGTTCTCCTTTTTCCACAAAGGTGATGGTAATCATACAAA
Organism: Taxus wallichiana var. yunnanensis; assembly: GCA_018340775.1. Taxonomy (NCBI): domain Eukaryota; kingdom Viridiplantae; phylum Streptophyta; class Pinopsida; order Cupressales; family Taxaceae; genus Taxus; species Taxus wallichiana. The sequence continues at coordinate 91,267,116 of CM031236.1, forward strand.
GAAGGCGAGAATAGTGTCTTCCACGGCCTTGATTTCTCTTGATACTCAAAACCAGCATTAACAAGATGAAAAATATTCAGAAATGATATCCCCACTCCTCTAAGAATTATTAACAAATGTGGAAATGAAATTACACACTCTACAGTGCTGGTGAAAATTGTTTGGGAGTAAGCTGATTTTCACCGTCTGGTTTGATGATGGAAAAAAGTGGAAGAATAAGCTTCCAAAGTAGTGCTTGAGACTACAGATAAGTTTGTCTTGGTTAACATTTTCCTTTCACTAAAGCCAGATTGGGAAGGGTGTCATTTGAATTTACTTTGAGGGAGATGAAAATAGTGGTATGGAAATTAACTCAGTAGAATTCCTATGGGGATTTTGGTTGGAATTCTAGTTAAAAGGGCTGGAATTTGAGCCATTTCCATCCGAAGAAAGGTTATTGCACGACAGCCCTCAGATTTTTTTCCCTCATGTCTGTAGCCAAAGGAGTTTTGGAAGAATTTTCGTAGGCATCAGTTGAAAGCCTAAGGCTTCTCTTCAATCTTTGGAGTTTCAGTTCTCGTCAAGGCTTAGGCCATTAATAATATATCGCCTTGCTCCATCTAAAAAGAGTTTTGAGCCAAGGCAACTAATCCCTGCTGTCAATTCCTTGTAAAGGGTGGCCAGAGTTTGAGCCACATCCTTCCAAAGAAAGGGCCAGAGTTCAAGCCATGTCATTCCAAAGAAAGGTTTTTGCACAAGACCACACCATATTTACAATTTCTTTCCCTCAAGTCTATACCCCCAAAGGAATTTTGGAAAAAAATCCTTTAAATCTTTGGACTGTATATCCTGGTCTCAGACCCTGGCCTATTAAACTTTTAGCAGTGCTCCATTTAAGAAAGAGTTTAAAGTCTAATAAATCAAACCCTGGTATCAATTCCTTGTATGGTGTGGGAGGTACCTCTGTTATTTGTACTGGATATAAATTAAAGAGTTCAGCCTTCACTGTTTGGGGTATCCCTTTTGAATGGGACAAGTTCAAAGAGATTTCTTTGTTTAATCATAAAACACTGTGCGTAATTAACAAGGACATTCCTAAATACAGGTGGAACAAAGAACAAAAGCCCCTGATATAGACAATATAACTTAGACAGTGTAGGTGTTGGATGCACGCCTGCCTCCATGATAAGCAGATTGGACTCCTGTCCAAGTTTAGATACCACGTTGGATTCTAAGGAATATGAAAGCATAGAGACTTTGTTTACAAATTAGCAATTTCTAACCCATCTGATCCTTTTTACAGGTTTAACCTAAGTATGGTTCAAGCCTTCAGATCAATCTTAAAGCAAAGCTATTTTAGGTAGGTTGAATGAAATTATACTATGAAGATTGGAACAGATTCGAGTTTGATCTTGAGCTTATGAAACAGGAAATCCGAAAATGCAAAGCAAATGTAGCTGTTGAAATTCAACTTATGGAAAATACTACAGAAAAAAGGATTGTGAACAGTGTAGAACTAGAAATAATTCTGATACCTCTACGGTCCAAGAACCAGAAAATGAAATCAAAGATGAACAGAGATAAAGGCCATTTTCAGGAAAGCTGCTACAAACTTGTAATACCTAATTGGGAAGCATTAAAACTTTAAGCAAAAATAGTTTTGGTTTATTCTGAGATAATTCATATAAAAACAACATGGAAGAAATTAAAAGTGCCTCCAAAGCAATGAATAGTCTTCTTCCAGATACTAATTTGAAGCTGATAGGGTTTCTGTCAGCAAGCAAAAAGAAATGTGGGTCGATAGATCAAGCAACAGCTGCATATATGTTATTACAGAAAAAATGTTTCTTAGATTAAACGAGCTTGTCCTTGCACTTGAGTGTCATTCACAAAATGAGACATGGAAACATGGCAAGGCTGGGTTCTGCCAGTGAACTAATCCTACAGAGGATTTAAAGAACTTGGATGCTATAGAGTGCCAAACGTCAATAGTCTTTGGACGTTGGAATGTAGCTTTGGTGTTTAGAGTCTGGTTTTGTAGACAGCTGGTTACTCTAGAGATTTGAAACTTCTACAAATAGTGGACAACACTAAGTCGCTGCTCAAATTTTGGTTATATAAAGTTGTTTCTTCTGATACTATGAATTCTCCCAGTTTTAACAATACAAAAATAAGATACACCACAAGGGATGAATGCTGTATAGTTAACCTAGTGATATACCATAAGAATATATGCTAGCCTTCTAGAAGTTTGTACACTTCTTTACTTGTAAAGGTTAGCAACCTAACAGTTTTATAACTGTAAATGCTAGCTACCTTGAATGACACTCCTATAGTCGCAAATGCTTGCAGCGTTGAAAGAGACGAATATCGTTGTAAATGCTAGCAGCCGTTAAAGAGAGACGAGTATTGCTGTAAATGCTAGAAGCTTTGAAGGAGACTTCTATGTGAAATAAATGTAAATACTAGCAGCCTTGAAGGAGACTTCTATACTTGTAAAGCCTTGAAGGTGAAATAGTTGTAATGCTAGCAGCCTTGAAGGAGACTTCTATCCTTGTAAGCCTTGAACATGAAATAGTTGTAAATGCAAGCAACCTTGAAGGAGACAAGTATTGCCTAGCAGCCTTGATGGAGACAAGTATCATCATACATGCTAAGAGTCATTAAGGAGACTTCTATGCTTGTAAAGCCTTGAAGGTGAAATAGTTGTAAATGCTAGCAGCCTTGAAGGAGACTTCTAGAAGTATTGCTGTGAATGCTAGAAGCCTTGAAGGAGACTTCTATCCTTGTAAAGCCTTGATCATGAAATAGTTGTAAATGCAAGCAACCTTGAAGGAGGCAAGCATCGTCTAGCAGCCTTCAAGGAGACGAGTATCATCGTACATGCTAAGAGTCTTGAAGGAGACTTATATGCTTGTAAAGCCTTGAAAGTGAAATAGTTATAAATGCTAGCAGGCTTGAAGGTGAAATAGTTGCAAATGCCAGCAGCGTTGAAGGAGACAATTCATTGTAAATGCTAGAAGCCTTGAAGGAGGCTTCTATCATTATAAAGCCTTAAAGGTAAAATAGTTGTAAATGCAAGCAGTCTTGAAGGATACAAGTATTGTTTAGCAGCCTTGATGCTAGCAATTTTATTTTATTTTTATTGAAATCTGGCAGGTCCGCGGACTGCCTTCCCCCACGGTGAAGTGGGCAGATTTCTTAGGCTAAGCGGCCAAGGACTGAGGGGTATCCATTCCGTCAATTTTGAAGGAGACAATTTATATAAACGTTGGAAGCCTTGAAGGAAAATTCTACACTTGTAAAGCCTTGATGGTGAATAGTTACAAATGCTAGCAGCCTTGAAGGAAATAAGTTTGCTGTAAATGCTAGAATCCTTGAAGGAGACTTCTATCCTTGTAGAGCCTTGAAGGTGAAATGGTTGTAAATGCAAGCCACATCGAAGGAGACAAGTATAGTTATAAATGCTAGCAGCCTTGAAGGAGACGAGTATCGCTGTAAATGCTAGAAGCTTGTGTACATACACCTTATTTTTGACTTACTAACGGTTTCTCTTTGCAGGTTGTTGGCATATTAATCCCCATGAGTACATGCCTTAAAGGGTGCATAACACCTCATGAGAGATTGTCATGGCACTTGCCCACTTGCCAAAGCATGCCTTAACCCTGCTATCTCCTTACGACCACTTGTTATCGTCAATGCTACCACCTTATATCACCTTCAAATCATCTTCCTATAGCACCTTTAGATCACCTTTAGAACTAATTTGTGTCGACTTCAAATCATCTTCCTAGATCACCTTTAGATCACCTTCAAATCATCTTCCTATAAAGCACCTTTAGATCACCTTTAAATCATCAAATCATCTCTCTGCTTCACCTCAACTTTATTGGAATAGTTGCGAGATAACACCATTGACCATCGTTGTTGACCTCTCGGTAGACATTTCTTTCCAACCTACATCATCAACCATGGTCGATGACATTAGCTAAGTTGAGTTGTGACTTTGGATTATGTTACCCCACTTATAGGCATAATTATTGTCATTTCTCAAATATATCATCAAATGATCCATCTTTTTTGCACTCGCAAATCTGCTCTTCAAGGTTAAGAAGTCTTAGGGTCTAGTGGAGCTTATACTTGGAGGTCATCATTGGAGCATTAGGTTACCATGGTCGATGGCATCGTCTCGGTTGAATTGTGACTTTAGGTTATTTTCCTCTATATAAAGGCATCATTATTATCATTTCTCAAATATATCATCGAATGATCTCATTGCCTATGCTCAAATATGTTTTTAAAGGTTCGTGAGGTCTTAGGGTCTAGTGGAGCATATACTTGTCTAGGAGCATCGTGAGCATTGAGTTCTTAGGAGCATATAGGATAGGAGTTGAACCGAGAAAGGTCTACCCTTCGGTCTTTGGAGTCCCCAACTTCGCTCTACTTATGTCTTCTACCTATCCCTCTTGTGATCCACCCACAACAATCTCTCACAAGGTGCTACAAACCAAGGAGGGGGACGACAATATCCACGCAAAGGTAACCCTAAGATTATCATTCTCTTTATAGCACATGCTTACAACCATTAGCTCTTGCTTCGTACCTTGGCTCTTGTTTACAACCATTAGGATCTTAGTAAGACTCCATCTCCATATCTTAGTAAGACTCCATCTTCGGTCTTTGGAGTCCCCAACTTCGGTTTATTTATGTCTTATACCTATCCCTCTTGTGATCCACCCACAACAATCTCTCACAAAGTGCTACAAACCAAGGAGGGAGATGACAATATCCACGCAAAGGTAACCCTAAGATTATCATTCTCTTTATAGCACATGCTTACAACCATTAGCTCTTGCTTCGTACCTTGGCTCTTGTTTACAACCATTAGGATCTTAGTAAGACTCCATCTCCATATCTATATAGAGAGAGAGAAATGGGATCTTCATATTGACCATCTTAGCTCACATACACCTTAAAGGAGACTTATTTACTTGTAAAACCTCAAGATGAAATAATTGTAAATGCTAGCAGCCTTGAAAGATACAAGTATAGTTGATAATGTTAGATGACTTGGAGTAGATTTCCATACTTGTAAAGCCTTGAAGGGGAAATAGTTGTTAATGGTAGCAGAGCTTGGAAAGAGAGAAGTATCATTGTAGAAGCCTTGAAGTAGACTTTTGTGCTTGTAAAGCCTTGAACGTGAAATAGTTGTAAATGTTGTAGAGCCTTAAAGGAGACAAGTATCGCCATAAATATTATAAGCCTTGAAGGAGACTTCTAAACTCAGAACGCCTTAAAAGTGAAATAGTTGTAAATGCTAGCAATCTTGAAAGATATAAGTATTATTGCAAAATTTAGATGCCTTGAAGTAGACTTCCATACTGCAAAGCATTAAATGTGAAATAGTTCTAAATGCTCGAAGCCTTGAAGGACACAAGTATTGTTGTAAATGCTCAAAGCATTGAAGGACACAAGTATTCTTTGTAAATGCTCGAAGCCTTGAAGGAGACAAGTATCGCTGTAAATGCTCGAAGCCTTGAAGAAGACAAGTACCATTGTAAATGCTCGAAGCCCCTCAAGGAGACAAGTCTCACTATAAATTTTGAAGCCTTAAAGAAGACAAATATCGTTGTAAATGTTAGAAGCCTTGAAGTAGACATTTGTATCTTGAAAGATACAAGTATTACTTGTAAAAGCTAGATGCCTTGAAGTAGACTTCTATGCTTGCAAAGCCTTGAATGTGAAATAGTTCTAAACGCTCAAAGCCGTGAAGGAGACAAGTATCGCCAGTAAATGCTCGAAGCCTCAAGGAGACAAGTACCATTGTAAATGTTCGAAACCCCTTGAAGGAGACAAGTCTCACTTTGTAAATTTTGAAGCCTTGAAGAAGACAAGTATCGCTGTAAATGTTATAAGCCTTGAAGTAGACATTTGTATCTTGAAAGATACAAGTATTACTATAAAAGCTAGATGCCTTGAAGTAGACTTCTATACTTGCAAAGCCTTGAATGTGAAATAGTTCTAAACGCTCGAAGCCCTAAAGGAGACAAGTATCGCTGTAAATGCTCGAAGCCTTGAAGGTGACAAGTACTGTTGTAAATGTTCGAAACCCCTTGAAGGAGACAAGTACCGTTGTAAATACTCGAAGCCCCTCGAAGGATACAAGTATCGCTGTAAATGCTCGAAGCCTTGAAGGAGACAAGTACCGTTGTAAATGCTTGAAGCCCCTCAAGGAGACAAGTCCGTTGTAAATGCTTGAAGCCCCTTGAAGGAGACAAGTATTGCTGTAAATGCTAGAAGCCTTGAAGGAGACAAGTATCGCTGTAAATGCCCGAAGCATTGAAGAAGACAAGTATCACTATAAATGTTAGAAGCATTGAAGGAGACAAGTATCGCTGTAAATGCTAGAAGCCTTGAAGGCGACAAGTATCGCTGTAAATGCTCAAAGCCTTGAAGAAGACAATTATCACTGTAAATGTTAGAAGCCTTGAGGAGACAAGTATCACCGTAAATGCTTGAAGCCTTGAGGTGACAAGCATCGCTGTAAATGCTATAAGCCTTGAAGGCGACAAGTATCGCTGTAAATGCTCAAAGCCTTGAAGAAGACAAGTATCGCTGTAAATGTTAGAATCCTTGAAGGAGACAAGTATCACTGTAAATGCTTGAAGCCTTGAAGGTGACAAGCATCGTTGTAAATGCTCGAAGCCTTGTAGGTTACAAGTATCGCTGTAAATACTTGAAGCCTTGTAGGTGACAAGTATCGCTGTAAATATTAGAAGCCTTGAAGGAGACTTTTATACTTTTAAAGCCTTGAAGGTTAAATGGTTGTAAATGCTAGCAGCCTTGAAGGAGACAAGCATCACCGTAAATACTCAAAACATTGAAAGTGAAATAGTTGAAAGTGAAGGAGACTTCTATATGTAAAGCCTTGAAAGTGAAATAGGAGACAATTATCGTTGTAAATGCTCAAAGCCTTTGAAGGAGACTTTATTTGTAACGCCTTGAAAGTGAAATAGTTGTATATTCTAGTAACCTAGAAGGAGACAAGTATTGTTGTAAATGCTCGAAGCCTTGAAAGTGAAATAGTTGTAGATGCTAACAGCCTAGAAGGAGACAGGTATCGATGTAAATTCTTGAACCCATGAAGGTGAAGTTGTAAATGCTAGCAGCCTTGAAGGAGACTTCTATACATAAAGCCTAGAAAATGAAATAGTTGTCGATGCTTGCGATCTGGAAGGAGAGAAGTATCGCTATAAATGCCTTATGGTGAAATACTAGTAAATGCTAGCAGCCTTGAAGGAGGCAAGTATCATTGTAAATACTCGAAGCCTTGAAGGAGACTTCTATACATAAAGCCTAGAAGATGAAATAGTTGTCGATGTTGTTGCAGACTGGAAGGAGAGAAGTATCACTATAAATGCCTTATGGTGAAATAGTAGTAAATGCTAGCAGCCTTGAAGGAGGCAAGTATCATTGTAAATACTCAAAGCCTTGAAGGAGACAAGTAGCATTGTAAATGCTCGAAGCCTTGAAGGAGACAAGTGTCGATGTAAATTCTTGAACCCGTGAAGGTGAAATAGTTGTAAATGCTAGCAGCCAAAGGAGACTTTTGTACTTAAAAAGCCTAGAAGATGAAATGGTTGTCGATGCTTTAGCAGCTGGAAGGAGAGAAGTATCGCTGTAAATGCCTTATGGTGAAATAGTTATAAATGCTAGCAGCCTTGAAGGAGACAAGCTAGATGCCTTGAAAGGGACTTTTGTACTTGTAAAGCCTTGGAAGTGAAATAGTTGTAAATGCTAGCGGCCTTGAAGGAGACAAGCTAGAATCCTGTGAAAGGGAATTCTATACTTGTAAAGCCTTGGAGGTGAAATAGTTGTAAATGCTAGCAGCCTTGAAGGAGACAAGCTAGACGCCTTGAAAGGGACTTTTGTACTTGTAAAGCCTTGGAAGTGAAATAGTTGTAAATGCTAGCGGCCTCAAGGAGACAAGCTAGAATCTGTGAAAGGGACTTCTATACTTGTAAAGCCTTGGAGGTGAAATAGTTGTAAATGCTAGCAGCCTTGAAGGAGACAAGCTAGAAGCCTTTAGATAGACTTCTTTACTTGTAATGAAGGTGAAATAGTTGTGAATTCTAGCAATCTTCAAAGAGAAAAGTATCGATGTAATATTAGAAACCTTGAAGGAGAGAAACCTTGAAGGAGAGAAGTCTATAGCTGTAGAGGTGAAATAGTTGTAAATCCTAGCAGCCTTGACGGAGACAAGCTAGAAGCCTATGAAAGGGACTTCTATACTTGTAAAGCCTTGAAGGTGAAATAGTTGTAAATGCTAGCAGCCTTGAAGGAGACAAGCTGGAAGCCTTTGAATAGACTTCTTTACTTGTAATGAAGGTGAAATAGTTGTGAATTCTAGCAGCCTTCAAGGAGAAAAAAAGTATCGATGTAATATTACAAACCTTGAAGGAGAGAAGTCTATAGCTGTAAAGGTTAGCAGCCTTGAAGGGGAGAATTCTAGAAGTAAATGCTAGATGCCTTGAAGTATCGATGAAATTATTAGCAGCTTTGGAGGAGAGAATTTTATAGATGTAAATGCTAGAAGCCTATAGCTGAGACTGTAAAGGTTAGCAGCCTTGAAGGAGATAATTATATACGTAAATGCTAGAAGCCTTGAAGTATCGATGAAATTATTAGCAGCTTTGGAGGAGAGAACTTTATAGATGTAAATGCTAGAAGCCTTGAAGGAGAGAATTCTATAGCTGAGCCTGTAAAGGTTAGCAGCCTTGAAGGAGATAATTATATACGTAAATGCTAGAAGCCTTGAAGGAGAACATTAAAGAAACAATCTCAATAAAATAGTTTTTTTATTTTCAGCCAGCCAAAGGAAACCATTGATTTCTTCCGTGGTTCACTTTCTTGTTATTTGTCAGTGCCAAGATATACCTTGGAAGGGAGAATTCTAGAAGTAAATGCTAGAAGCCTCGAAGGAGACTTGGATATTGTAAAGGTTAGCAGCCTTTAAGGACAAAAGTATTGATGAAATTAGTAGCAGCTTTGGAGGAGAGAATTTTATAGATGTAAATGCTAGAAGCCTTGAAGGAGAGAGTTCTATAGCTGTAAAGGTTAGCAGCCTTGAAGGAGATAATTATATACGTAAATGCTAGAAGCCTTGAAGGAGACTTGATACTTGTAAAGTCTAGCAGCCTTGAAGGAGAACATTAAAGAAACAATCTCAATGAAATAGTTTTTTTATTTTCAGCCAGCCAAAGGAAACCATTGATTTCTTCCGTGGTTCACTTTCTTGTTATTTGTCAGTGCCAAGATATACCTTGGAAGGTTTTCTCTGAGGCAAAGGAAAACAAGGAAGCTGTCTCCTCTGCGTGCAAGGAAACAAGCACGGTTGCAGCTGCTCGGTGAGTACACTCTAGACTGTATTATTGTGATTGGATTAGACATAGTAGACTGTATTTTTGTACAGCTGGTCTCTCTGGAAATTCAAACTATACGCAGTTGTTTTTGTTGATGCTATGAATGTAAATTGTCCCCGTTTTAACAAATCCCAAAATAAGATACAATGCAAGGGATGAACACTCGACAGTCTACCTAGTGATATACCGTAACAATATGTTTTCCTTATATTTTGATGGGTCAAAATAGCATATAGTAATGAAGGCAAAATAAAATTGTGTCAAACATGACAACAATGGAAAATACTGTCACTGTTCATATTTTGGTTATATACAGTTGTTTCTGTTGATGCTATGAATAAGATTTAATGCAAGTGATTAATGCCCTATAGTCTACCTAGTGATATACCGAAACAATATGTTTTCCATATTTGACCTAGTGATGAGTCAAAATGCATATTATGATAGTACAAAAGGATTTTACATGACAACAAAAAAACTAACATGAATTGCACAGGGATTTTACATGACAAAAAAATAACATGAATGACAACAAAACTAACATGAATAACAGGTGACTGTTGGCTGCAAACTGGGATCCAAAGATAGATAGTGCAAATACTGTGACCCAGAAATAGTGCATATGGATATTACGTTACAGCAATGTCAATCATACTCACTCTAAAACAAAACTAACATGAATAAGAATTAGGATCCAATGATAGAGGGTGTAAGATCCAATGATAGAGCTACAGTTAAATTAGAAAAGAGGATGTAAGATCCCTTATGTGTTATAGATTAAAAGAGCCAGATTTAACCTGAGCAACAGCTTATCTTAGTATTTATGAACACGGTAATGATTTCTCCTTGTTATGTTAGGCATAATCACTTACACTCACAGAGACTTAATTAGCATGTTTCAAGCTAAACTTCGGAAGGATATTTGGCACTAAGTGTCATGATTTTTCCTCGGTACATTAGGCATATTCGGTTATACACTCGGAGACTTAATTATTATGTTACAAGCTAAACTTTGGAAAGATATTTGGTGACAGAGCTACAGTTAAATTAGAAAAGAGGTTGTAAAGATCCCTTACGTGTTGTGTTATAGATTAAAAGAGCCAGATCCCTTAGCTTGCAACAGCTTATCTTAGTATTTATAAACATGGTAATGATTTCTCCTTGTTATGTTAGGCATATTCACTTACACTCACAGAGACTTAATTAGCATGTTTCAAGCTAAACTTCGGAAAGATATTTGGCACTAAGTGTCATGATTTTTCCTCGGTAAATTAGGCATATTCGGTTATACACTCAGAGACTTAATTATTATGTTACAACCTAAACTTTGGAAAGACAATTGGTGACAGAGCTACAGTTAAATTAGAAAAAGGTTGTAAGATCCCTTCTCCTTAATGTGTTAATTATTACGTTACAAGCTAAACTTTGGAAAGATGTTTGGTGACAGAGCTACAGTAAAATTAGAAAAGAGGATGTAAGATCCCTGAAAAACAGCTATCATCATACTGACTCTAAAACAAAACTAACATGAATAAGAATGAGGATCCAATGATAGAGGATGTAAGATCCCTTATGTATTATAGATTAAAAGAGCCAGATTTAACCTGAGCAACAGCTTATCTTAGCATTCATAAACACAGTAATGATTTCTCTGTGTTACGTTAGGCATATTCACTTACACTCACAGAGACTTAATTAGCATGTTTCAAACTAAGCTTTGGAAAGATATTTGGCACTAATTGTCATGATTTTTCCTCGGTACATTAGGCATATTCAGTTATACACTCAGAGACTTAATGTAAACTTTGGAAAGATATTTGGTGACAGAGCTACAGTTAAATTAGAAAAGAGGATGTAAGATCCCTTCTCCATAATGTGTTACTGTTAATTACTATGTTACAAGCTAAACTTTGGAAAGATATTTGGTGACAGAGCTAGAGTTAAATTAGAAAAGAGGATGTAAGATCCCTTCTCCGTAATGTGTTATAGATTAAAAGAGCCAGGATGTAAGATCCCTGAACAACAGCTATCTTAGTATTCATGAATATGGTAATGATTTTTCCTTGTTATGTTAGGCTATTCAGTTACAAACACAGACTCAATTATAGTGTTTCAAGCTAAACTTCGGAAAGATATTTCGCACCAAGTGTTGTGACTTTTCCTTATTATGTAAATCATATTTCACTTACACACTCAGAGACTTAATTATCATGTTACAAGCTAAACTTTGGAAAGATATTTGGCACTAAGCATGGGAAGAGAAAATATGTTCTTGCAGTTCAGAACATATTTTAATATTTATGGCACCAATAATGTAAGAACAATATTTGAAAACAAAAATGACAGAATTAGAAATTTCCCAAGTTCTTACAAAAAGAATTAGAATCTTTTCATCAAAAATGACCTGGTTTTTTCATGAATATAACACAAATCCAGCAGTTAGAAATTTATATTCATCAATTGTAATTGGAAGATAATACAAAATGACCATTTGAAATATACATGATAACAAATAGATCCATAATTCCTTTCATGAATATCAGTGTTCATATTGTGCTGCCACAAATCTATGCAGTGGCATAGATGATAATTGCCATATAACCTACTGATTCTGTTACCAACCTACAGCTGTGCAACTATAACATTGAACCCGCTTTCAGTCTAAAGAAATACCCCAAAAAGATAGTTATGAAACCACATTTTGCAGTTTACCACACACAAGCATCAGCAATAACAGGCCAATCTTTGGAAGCAGTCTTCAATATTTCAAGGCACTCATAGAAGGATTCATCATAGTCAACTTCCGTCAACTGCTGCTCTATACCTATAAAAAGAAGAAACCTACAGCATGAGCTTGAAGTACAATTGCTGTTTCATACCTATGAAGATTAAGTTTGGATTTCTTGTGATAGAAAAGTTAAGACAAATACTTTAATAAACAGAGAATGGAAAAATATAACTACAAAATACTTGGCTATAGTTGAGCAAGACAAGGAGGAGCAATGAGGTATACCGTGAAAAGAAGAATAATCCTTAGTATACAGATCTTCCACCGGATCTAACTCAAGGCAGTCTTTAATTTCAGTTGAGTGCTGTGAAAAACATTTCAACAAACATATCATTTCAATAATAGCCACTCTGAAGTGTGTAACAAAATTTATCAGTCTCCACCAACCGAGCAGTATTTGACATACTATAATGCTGATAACCACCAAGGTTTACCAAGGTGACTTTGGTGGAATAGACAGACGTTGAATCTAACCCAAAGAATGTATGCACTAGGTGGTGCACTACATCAGGTGTGTTTAATGAAGAAAATATGACAACAATAAAAATGATACTCATCAAGCTCCTACCTTAGCAAGAGCACCATCTAGCCAGCATGGGATCTCAGATCTGTAGCTTAGTGCCTGTGCAACTAGCCTGTTCATCTCTGAAATTGAAGAAACATAGCATAGATCAGTGTTCAGAGGGTTAAAAAAATAAGTCAATAAATTTATAAAAAGATAACCCCTGAGTCAGCTTGGAAAAGCCCTGATAAACTAGATCATCGCATTCTCAAATAAACACATTTACTAGTGTTACATTTTGGGTTATTTTGTCCCTACGTGCATGGTTCTGATATTAGTCTTAGACTTAAATGTTATGTTTGAATAGCTGATAGCTTCGTGGTCTTAAGCCCCCACATAGCCAGGGTTTCTCTTCCTACTTGCATACAGTTGGAGGGGAAACCTACTTTGTGCACCCATTTGTATTTCTGCTAGGATTTGCAGGTGTAAACTCCCTTTTGGGTGTACACGTGCCTCATTATTTTTTCATCTTTTAGCATCATATTTATATTTGCAACATCTTTTTCCTCATTTCATTTAAGAAAACTGCAAGAGCATTCAATACCCCAGAATATTCCATTAAGAAACAAAGCATCAACAAACACCCAACTGCTAAAAACCACATCTGTCAACAGCTCCCCAGCGACAAAACTTAACCCACGCCAAGACAGAGACCAAAAATACAAGAACAGGGAAAAAAACAGACAGAACAAAGCATTTAAAAGCATATTGCGTTTGTCGTGAAAGTAGAAAGAATGCAGTCCATACCTTCCTCTGCCATCTTATCCTTGAGAGCGTCCATGTCTTTCCCAGTAAAATGGACTTTCTCAATCCCTTCACGAGCCCAAACCTCGGCCTTCTGCTTCATTTCCTCTGTAACCTCGTACCTAGGGTTTGGACCAACTTTCAGATTCTTGGGCTGGGCTTTCTTCTCCTTAACTGTATTCGCCTTCTGCAGGGATGATTCCACATTTGAAATATTGCTCAGAGGAGCACGAGTCACAGTCCGGCCTTTTACGCCAGATTTTCCCAAAAGCTCTGGGTCCGCCATAACACTAAATCCACCCTTCCCATTGCCATTGTTCTCTGCTCCTGCCCTTACGCCTTCCTTGCGTAGTGCATTTGGAGAGGCAGTCCCCACATTTGGCACAGGTTTCAGTTTGTTGGTGATGTTGGATAGGGTTCTGCGATCTGATAAATCTGGCTGCTGCACCTTCAGCCCGCCAGATTTAGCCACACCGGTCTTGCCTGCCAAGAAGCCTAAAACAGTCAAATCAATGTATAAGAAAAAAGCTCAAATGGGTGTTCGGTTTTGGTTGTTTTTTTGCTTACCTCTGTTGATCTCGGCGTTTTCGTCATGGATGACTGCCAGCGGCTGCCTCCTTACTGCCATTTTTGATGACGATGCCGTGGAAATTGATGCTTGGCTTGCAAATGCTTTATCGGTTTGAAGATCTTGGCGAAAACTTGTATTGATAAATTGAAAATCGAGTAGAAAAATTATTTTTCAATAGCTTTTTTGGTCGCAGATTGTTTGAAGAGGAAGAGAGCGGTTTGAAATAGGAGTTTTAAAGGAAGAGAGTAGGAAATGTGACCGTTATAAAGTGAAATGTTTTAAAATAAGAGGGGGAAATGGGGGAGGAAGAATATACCCTCTAAGAAGAGTTCCAACGGCTATAAATTGGGTGAACGGTTAGGGGTCCACACATTTCCATAAAGGTTTGAGTGCGGCTCGGCAAAAAGGGTGTTTTTAATTTTTAAAGGTGTTTTTATGTTTTAAAAGCATGCAATGACAAGTAAAAACTACCACCCTTCCAATGCTATAATGGGCACTTCGTAATTGAATCATGGGGGTAATGTGTATATTCTAATGTTTAATTCCACATTGAACAATAATTGTGATGCTATGGAGGAATGTAACTAAATTTCATTAATTTGGGGTTTTCATCCTATTAGTATTTTTCCATTTGACAAAGTTTTTGAGAGTGTAGAGCTTTATAAATCATCGAGCTTCATAATTATCATTAAATATAGGATTAAGCTTCAAGCTTCAATGATATATTTTTAAATATTCACATTAATAAAATTCATTTTAAGTTTTATATTTGTTTGTTTAGTTTTTTTATATTTATATGTTTATTTTTTTATATATATAATTTGTTTGAATTCTAACAATTTAGTATGTTTAGAGATTTCAAGTTTCAACAAACTATAGTATTAAAGGGTAAAAATTTTGAAATTTTGCCAATAAATTTAAGAAATTGGAATTTCAAACCGCACTTTGTAATCAATCATCAAGATAAATGGTAAGATTACATACTTTAGGGTCTTTATACAAATAACTCATTTATAATAATGTTGTACTTAATTAGTATACCATGTTTATGTGTCAAAATAGGTAAGTTAAACACTAGAACACTCATGTGTCAACCTATCACTTAAATCCAAGGCTTTCACACTCACATGAGGCATATCATGAGAATCATCAAGCTCTTCATTATAAGAAGAACATAAAACACTAGAAGAATGCATGAACAAAATTTAAAATGCTTCATCCAACTCTTATTGAAACCCTAATCTTCTAATTAACATGACTCACCATTCAACCAAAACACAACCCATTACTCATTCATAATTCATTTGTTAACATATGGTCATCACTATATATGCATCAAGGTTCCAATGTATTCAATACTATGTCATTTGTAATATGGCGAGATATTCAAGCTTCAACAAGTTGTGTGTATTGCATACATCCCAAAACCTTACTACTACCTCCAAAACTATACTATAGCTTGATCACTTCTTTTGGAGTAAAACATGTGTGTTCTCACCATCCTCTAGGTCGTTACTCGATCTAAATGTGAGGTCAAGGGATCTATTTAATAAGTGCAACCCACAAACACACTCCTCCCAATTAGATGCATGTTGAAATATTTCAAGTAGCTCTAAAAGATTCCTTGAATCATCCCATGTGATCTTCATAGACACTCTTCCCGATCATCCATGTAACCTTCTTGAGGATTTTTCACGTGTTTGTTTGCACATAACTCCCTTTGTGAACCAACTTTGTGCCAAATTATTGACCTTGTGTAGGATTCCTCCCTTATTTGTTTTGTGCTTCCTTCCCATTATGCTTTTAGTTCCGCACACATTATTCTTATGCATTGCCTCGCACTTAGTAAAAATCCAAGTTTTTACCCTAAATACGCACAAACTTAGGGTCAACAAAAAGAAGGGGAGATCAATATTTTATGTTAAATGACATTTTAACAATATTACTTCAAATTACATCAAATAATTTACACCACTTATTAACTAATTGTTTTAAATTTATTTATTAAGAAAATAACTAATATGTCTCCATGAATCACTCAATTCTCACTCATCATTTGTGTTGAGATTGTTAGGATTTTTACTAATTATAAATACCCAAAAATGGCACATGCCCTTATTATAATGGCTTTTAAATGATTTTATGCATGTGGTCTATTAACCTAATAAATGGATTCATTAGCATATTGACCCCTCTTTGACTCTTTACATCTTCTACAACTCTCCCAAACAACTCTATGATTTTCATTCAACAGTCCCTAAATTCTTACTCTTTTATTGGCTAAGTCCTTCATTTGACAACCATTGTTATTCTTTATTCTTTCATATTATTTGGAGCATACACGTTTAGTGGAAGAAGAATACAAAAGTTACATGCATGTTTCAAAATAAAAAAGGAAAATACACACCCCATTATAGAGCATGAAGACAGAGTTAGACACACGTGGATATAGTGGGAAAATGAGACACGTGTAGATAGTTGGATTTGCAAGGAATCTACATTAATAGGAAAGTTTGACGCACAAAAGGAGCAGATAAAATGGACTAAGAAAATAATAGCAATTGCAGTCTTATTGTGTACATGATAAGTTGAAGAAATCAACATGCATAAAAATAGTTGTGTACAAAAATAGAGTTTCCAGAAATAACAAGAGAAGCATGCGAATAGAGAAGCGGTCATCAAAGTGGCGAAACTTCAAGAAAGCATAGGAAAGACTACCATGCAAAGTGCTAAGTTGTAAAATAGATGACATGTGGTATATCCATTGCTTGAATGTAATAGATAGTTATTTTTATATTAAACTCAAGGGCTAAATATAACTCTTTTCAGCTTAGTGAAGGAAAATCCCCACTAGTAAAAATACCCTATCAACATTATAAGGGATATAGATAGTTATGTAATAGAGATAGAAGATAGATACACCGATATAGAGAACAAGGAATATTTTATTGATGAGCATTAAGTCATGACTATAACAAAGGATTTGCATGGAGTATTGTGTTTACTTGTTCTCATGGGTAAAGATTTCTAATTCATGAATGTATGATTTTGATGTTCTTTTCCTTAAGCAATACCATTTATGCACATCAATTCCTTTTCCATCTTTATTAAACATGATGGGAGCTTGCATTATCTTGTGCTTCGGATGAGCATGTTAGGATCTTTTCTTAGTGTGATAGGCTAGCACAAGTGGTTATTCTTGTCAAACACACAAGCACCAAGAGGGGAGGGGTGAATCGGTTCCTCTTAAAATTTGTAAAATTGAACTTAGTTATCAACATAACATTCATTCATCATCTTTTCAAACAATGGACTAAACAAAGCATGTTATCATAGACAAAGAAAGAACAAACACATGAGGACACTAAAATTATAGTGGGAAACCCATTAAGGGAGAAAACCCACTTTGAAATCAGTGCACTATCAGGGACAAATGTCATATAAAAATTATAATGATTTCACCATATGTTGAGCACCCACTCAACTTGAAGCACCACCCACTCCAATACAAAGCCAAACACCCACTTGACTATTTTTGCAAGCACCTACTTGCAAGGAAGCACCCACTCCCAAATTGCTGAGCAACAACTCAGAATTTAATCAGAGAATTTTTATCACCTTCATCAACTTATTTTCTTACATCAACACATTATGATCATTGTTTCATCCCTTCTCTCCATTTGCTCATATTTCCTTCCTAGATACAACTTTATGCACAATTCAACACTCTTTCATTCCTCTCTATGTAGCAAGCCTATTTCATACACCATGGAGCACGTATATAGACAAGAATACCTATATTTCATATCCCTTACACTTCACATTCTCACCTATATGACTTCCCTCTCCTTTCAACTCAAACCAAGGAGACCAAAAGACAAGACACAAACTACCATAGAAGGCAATCATTACCTCTGCCATGTCAGATTCCATCTCCCTTTGTTACATCACTTGTCATAAACCCTTACACACCTAAGGGGAACATAAAACTCATTTCAAACCTCTTAAAATTAGTTACCAACTCAATGAATCCAAATCAAAACTCTGCAGATGTCTGAAGTAACAGTTACACTAGTTTTGTCTTCTAGTGTGGCAAGCATATTTTTATCTTCTAGTCACTTCTGACCTTACACTAAATGTCTTAAGCATGCAAGAACATTAAAATACATCCCTTATTTTCTTCCATAACCTTATCAAGTATTATGACTCACCATTTTGATTCCAAGTCTCCATTTGAATTCCTAGGCAAACTGGAATTAGGACCTTGAAAATACAGTTTACAACTTGGAGCTGGAGAACACATTTTTAGGTATTATCATGCTTCCAAAATAGGTGATATAATGGATCATGGAGTATATTAACTCTTCGATACTTTTTTTTATTACATTTTGTGGAAAAAGGATTCATGCACACACTACTTTGCACATAGACTCTACACAGCTTATGGCTTCACCAAAACCTAGTCTCACCAAACCCAGTTTGGCTAGTTTCCACCATAGAGCACCAAGTCTGACTTGTACACCTTCATGGAAACATATTTACATATTTGAGACACCTCCTAGTGCATGTAAGACACAATTTGGTTCATACCAAACACCACAAGATAGTACAAGAACTCAAACCCTCAAGACTATGACTTGACTTCTCAAGGTACCAACTACACTCACCAAGACAATGCACATACTGACCTTTAGAGACACAAGGCAAACACTGAGACACATTTATCTAACCAAGATAACATGATAAATGCATTGACTACTCTGCACAACACTTATGATCATGCATGACATCATGAATGCCCCTAAGGAGCATACACACTACCCATAGATAAAAAATCACGCACTTTAAACATTATTTAGTCTCGGTCTCATACTACTATTTATATGGTTTTTGAGTAAAAATTTACTAATTAACCCCCATCTTTTGGCCATTTTACTTTTTTTTTTCATTCTTACGCCGACATTCAATACATAATTACCCAGCTTGTTTTTGTCATTTTACATCATTTTAGCTCGAGTGGGACGCTTGGGCTTCTACCGGAGTGCCCATAAGATCCCCGGGTCCTAGTCGGGGTGACTTGATCCTTTTCCCACTTTTCCACCTATTGGTTGGGAAAATTGTATTTTTAATTCAAGCAATAGGTCAAGGGACATCAGTCCCTCCTCTTTATGGGAGAGGTTCCCTTATTCACCAAATAGAAGAAAAACCTACTTATTTACAAATATACAATCTATCAATATTCAAATGAGGATCTTGATGCATCAAATGTATCCATATTTAATTATTTCAATACAGAAGAAAAAAGATGTGGAAGAATTAATGATTTTGGGAACGGAGATGGCGAACTTTCAGATGTATAGATTGTAGAGTAATATCCTATTTATGCATGCATGAAATTTCAAGAACACATGAATCTATATATCTAAATACATGACATATATGCAGTAGACACAAAGTTCTAAGCATAACATCAATTGAGTGAACACAAAGTTTCATATCCAAATATATAAAATCCACATTCATTAGGTAAAGAGCAGAAATAGAGGGAACACGGGAAAAGAGGGGAAAGAACTTTTGTATTGATCCTTAGTGATTCTGTATTTTTTTACATTCAAAACATCAAAATCCAACCCCTTTCACAATGAAAAGAGGTTATTTTATAGCCACCCAGGCAGTTACAAGTAGAGACCTTTTAGTTTCCTTTCTTTTAATTAAACATTAATACTTAATCAAAAGTATTAAGTCATGAGTCATCTTTAATTACAAAATATATTGGCAAAACAAGCCAACTTAAAGATACATATCAAACTAAAAGAAAGGACTATGTGCTAGCTGAGGGAACATTTGAAGAAGAAGTTGCCACGGTCTTTGTTTTGAGGATTTGGTGCCTGAATTTTACAAGCGCTCCAGCTATCTCCATGCCTTTAGGAATAGTGGTATTTGCAGTAGCATTTTCCCAGATGTTCAAACAACCTTCCATGTCTTTCCAAAAATCTGCATTTTGGGAAAATCCTTTGTTTGCTTCAATGACAAAGAATTTACAAAGGCACATACTTCCTTCATTTTCTCTTGGTTATGATGTTAGGTTTGAACAATTTTCTCTCGATGACTGCTTTAAATTTTTCTTTAATATCATGTATTGTATTCCTTCTCATGGAGTCTTCTTTGAAGAAATGGCATTGAAGATATCGAAATTCATCCAGTACACAAGCCTTGAAAGCCTCACCTTTCTAAAACATATTCTTCAATTCATCAATTGCTTCTTCCAGGACCTTAATCTTCCAATCCACACTATACACCCATTTCTTTGAAAGATTATTCTTTGATTCATAAAAAATCCTATTTACAATCAGAATTTGTTCGTCATTATTGCTCATTTGTTTGAGATCTTACATTCACTCTATACAAATCTTGAGCTCTTTATTGATCGTGAGAATACTTGTTAGAGAACACACAAGGAGTCTGCGTGGGAGAGAAGGCCAGGATCAAGGGTGCAGAGGGACAGAAGGACCCGCGCGTGGAAGGCAAGTTCAACATTCAAGACTTAGCCGATTTTGAGCATGAAGACCTATTGTTATAAGATGGCATGTGGAACACACCAATGATGCAGAGATGTGTGCGCCATGCATTGTCTATTTTTGGAGGATCATATCGAAGCGCTTTGCATGGAGACGAGCTAAGAATAGGATTGACACTTCAATTAACTATAAGAGGTCTATAGATAGCACACTTACATGTGTGGCTATGCCTGTGAACGACATGTGGCTATTAATAGCATGCGGCCTATTTCTGGAATAGATAAGCGGTGAAGGGTGAGTCTCACCCTATATATATGATGTGAGGTACATAGTGGTAATATATTAGTGTGAGGGATGTATGGAGGTATAGAGATATACGCATATGACTCGAATTGATATATTAGATCCATACGTGCATTGGTATAGATTAACATTATTGTAAGGAGCTTCGTGTTTATTAATAGATGGAAGATATTGGTTGAACCTAAGTGTCATTCCCGTGTGGGATTAAGTAGTACATGTTATTGATTTAATCATGATTACTATTTAAAGCTTGTTCTTTCATATATCTGAAATTAGCATGCATTGTAGAATGATGGATTAGTTATGAATCTATATGTTTCTTCCTTCATCATGCTAACATCCTACTACAGCAACCCTAAAGAGGGACCTGGTACCTTTACGCACTTCGAGTGTGCGCTCAATCAAGGCTAAGTGATGTGCCAATGCATGACTAGGGAGTTATCTGGTAAATTCTAGGTTGCATCATTGGTTCCATTGTCGGACCTCTTTTTCATTTGTTTTCAAGATGGTTTGCAATGAAGATGTATCGGTTAACTCTAGCAAGTATTGAGGAATGGATACACAATCTGGAGGAAGAATATGCACGACAGTTTAGTAGTGGATCTGAGTTTAACGCACACACTTGGGTAGAACAAAATCTATATGACAACTTATATGAGAGTTTTTTCACCATCTTTCCATTAGAACTATACGAGTGGCATACTGCTTATGCATCTCAACGGAATTGGAGGTATCGCGCACTTGTCTGGACATAGGAAGAATTTTAGGCCCTTTATGATGTTGATCTGATTTGGACTCGCATTGTGGATACATTGTTTTGTGGTATTCTAAACAGTTATATTATGGAATATTCAATTTCGATGTACTCTTGCCCAAAGCTAGCTGAATTCCAATTTTTACGAGATCCAAGAGGAGCATATTTGTGAGGTATTCACTGGTGATCAAAATTTTGATGGTAACTTTGAACCTTGAGAGTAAACCGATGGCTAACTAAACTTCACCACACGCGAGGATAGAAATAGGTTTGGTGAAAGATGGCAGACCTAGCGACAAAGAGGTAGAGAGAGGGAAGGCGGCTTAAATATAATGAGGCACGTGAGAGCGAGATAGAGAAGCAACATTCTGTTGCAGAAAGTATGGCGTGAGGAGAGAGATGACTCATGAAGGATTTACAGCTCATGTAGAAGACGTGGAGCAAGAGAATCAGGAACTCCCCCATCTTCGAAAACATGACAGAGTTCCCCCATTGGCCTCACACAAAAGTGCACCTGCAGAGACTACCTAGACCACGGGTGCACATCTTAATCCACCTGGTGACCTAGCCCTTGCACTTGTTTTTCCAGTATCTAGTACGACAAGTAACCAACAAATTAACTTGGGAAGTAGGAGAGCAGGAGTAAGTTAGGGAGGGAGTACATCAATGGCAAGATAAACGACTTCAATGATATTTAAAGGAACATCCTTAGGTGCATCATCCGCACAGAATGTGAGTGTGTAGAATGTTGGATTCACCACCGAAGTGAAACTACCTCACTGCATCGTAGGGGTCCAAAGATAGTACTATTGTCGAAACATAGGGGAGTACATCTACAAGTCCTATTCCCACTACAAGTGGAGGATCGGTGAGGTATAGGTGGCTCTAGTTCCGATGGATCTAGTGGTTCTCGGGAGGCAGAGGGAACACGGGAGGTTCTAGGATCGTGTGGTCAAGGTCCATAGCAGAACCACAAAATATTTATATGGAGATGTCTCTTCGTCTTCCGGAGTATAGAGGTATAGAGGATGCTGTCGAACATGTGCATATGTGTGAAATCTTGTGGCGTACTAAAGGGATCATGACTTCTAAGCACAAGGCAAGTCAATTTGCTACTACATTATAGGGACGTGCACATAGTTGGTATAGGAATTTTGACCTTGATCAAACTTGCATGGATTATGTAGCATTGAAAGATGCTTTCTTGAAAGAGTTCCATATCCCTGAGTTTGAGTAGAAGAGTATAAGTGCGCTCAAGGATATCAAGCAAGGCACTACTAAGAGTGTACGTGAGTATGATGCTTGTTTTAAGACACTTTTATCTAAGCTATCTTATGATATTCACACTAGCCAACATGCACAATGGTTCGTTGGAGGATTGATTACACCATTTAGAAGGGCATTGTCACATAAGACATACACTGATCCACGTGAAGCACTGGAAGTAGCTTTGCGTGTTGAGGTAGTTGGGAGCATTGACACGACATTAGTCCATTCTTAGAGGCACATATTACAGCTATGGCAAAGCAGTTAGAGAAGCTATCAAAAATTCAGCCCATGAAACGCGCTCAGGAATTTGGTGTACAGATTGTGAAGTGGAAGGTCACACCAAGGATAGTTTCCCTCGCAGATCTATACACTCATTATTGTTGGATTATGAGATATGTCATTTGAATCATGATTCTAGTCATTGTCCTTTGTTACAACACGCGATAAGGAATAATGTATCTTGCTTTTGCAAGATTTTTAGGTCCACGACCCATGATACTGAAGATTTTCAGTTGATTGGTCAAATCCAGGATGCTATAGACATTGGGGTACAACAGAGACAGACAAGTGTAATAGATAAATCTAAGGGTAAGAATGAACACCAGATCGTGGATCATAATCAAATGCACTATGATAGGAATGAGGGCGTTTTAAAGGAGGTTGTGGAAGGGGATGTGGATATCATGGTGGATATGGGGATGAGGCCATGGTGGAGGAAGAGGTGAGTTTCCTCGTGGAACATGTTATACGTGCGGATCTCTTGACCACTATAGGTGTGAATGTCCTCAAAATATTACATGTTCTTTCTGCAGAAGAACCATAGCTATGAAGAGTGCCCTAATTATATGAGAATCGAGTAAGCGGATAAGTAAGAAAATAAAGGCATCGGGATGGTTAGAATCTAGCGCGTGGTAGAAGATCAGTGGATGCCCAAGATAGTAGAAGGAACTGAGGCATTGACAGTGAAGATTACTACATGCACTAAAGCAGCATGCGCAAGAGAATCATTGCACTAGAAACATACGATCATTAAGGAGGAGGTTTTGTATGCAAGGTACCCAGATCCTACTCATCAGAAGGAGTATTACTAGGATACCATGGAAGTGCTAAGGAATCTTTAGGGTGAGATACAATAATTAAAGGATCAAAAGAAAGCATCGAGATATAGTCTATGCTGATATCAATTATCTGTGAGAAGTGTGTAGAATGTTGCACCGAAGAACATTATCCCACTATTAGGAAGTTGGTTAAAGGGGAACACTTCACGCACAAGTCTTGAGACCGAATCGGTAGATCCTCGCATGCAAATCTTTCCCCGATAGCATAGATAATGACAAGGAAATTACTTTGAATGTTGTTGTGGATGGGTGGTTGTTGAGCAACATATTGATTGATACAGTGTGTGAAGTAAATGTGATTACATTAGATGCATGGGTACAAATGGGGAGGCCTCCATTACAGCCATCATCTAATGTGTTGTTTATGGAAAATTGAACTAAGGCCACTCCCATAGGAGTTTTGAAGGATGCATCTATAACCATAAAAGGGGCCCGACCACTCGGGATTTTGAGGTATTAGCACTTGTAGAAGCAAACAATTTTCTAGTCTTGCTTGGATGCCCTTGGTGTTATGAGAATAATGCTAACTTGAGATTCAATAAGGGGTATATCAGCTTTGAGAATAAGGAGGAAAGGGTTTTGATACCGTTGAAAGATGGGAAGTCTACACCATATGTTGATCCTCTAAGTGGGGAGGAGTTAAGCAAATTTATGTACACGTTATTCAGGACCCAGAGGTCAATGAGCTATCAAAAGAAGGCATCATACAAAGGGGAGGATTCTCATTTTATTAGTGATATTATCAAGATTGCTTGCAAGAATTAGGCTCATAGTACATATGAATTAGTAGGGCACGAAGTAAAAGTGCGATTGCACGCAAGAATGGATGTCATTTGGTATGACGAATAGGTAGCATAGTAAGACTTGGTATATAGGGGAAAAAGATCTTCCTACATTTTTGAAAGTCATGGAAACACAAAGTGGACATGTCAAATTAAGAGAAGAGCTATGTTAGTATATACCTTACGCGGGATAAAGACACACTAATTATGGGTAGTCCACAAAGATAATCATATAGAATGGGAAGAGATTGGAATCGCCTATCTATTAGGTTTGTAAAGAACAATGCACCTATGCAGATCTCGCACTTATCATGGTGATCACCCTATTCACCATCATATTCAAGAATGTGAGAGACTCTGGACAACAAGACATAAAGCATTACCACCTTCACTCTAGGTGCATAGATTGTACTCTATGTTACAAGGATGCACATGTGCCTGATATGTATATGCATAACTACATCGAGAGACTAGAAACTGGAAAAATTTGACTACAGGGATGATCCAGACCTTTGACTACTTTTCTTCTCAACCTCCAATAGAAGAGGCATTAAAATTTATCAAGCGCTTAACCATGGGAGATAGTGCAAAAGAAAATGAGCATATTCAGAATTATTTGGTGAGACAAAGTCTAGAGCACATTTTGAAAAGGAAGAAGAAATGGACTTCATACTACTTGAACGCACTTGCCTTGAGAAAGAGAAAGGAAATATGGTTTACATCATGGATGATGAGGAAGTTGAGAACCTAGATATTGAACATTCACAAGGGGTGCACGAGGTCTTGGATAGTGCAGACAAGGATACGCGTGCCTATCACAAACCCATGAAGACAAAGAAGGTGAATATAGGTTCGAGGATGAGCCTAAGGAGGCCATAATTAGAGACTACTGGTTAGACTCGGAGGTAGCAAAGATCATTGAGTTACTCAGGGATTATCAGGACTTATTCCCTCGAGGGTATCATGAACTTAAAGGCATGTATAAATCACTTGGGGAAATGAAGATAAAGCTTAAGGATGGTGCACGCCTAGTTAGAAAGAGGCCTTACATAATGAATCCTAATTTTTGCAAAAAGGTAAAAGAAGAAATTAATAAAATGTTGAAATTTGGAATTATCAAACCCTTGATGAGTCAAAATGGGTTAGCCCAATGGAGATCAGTATCAAGAAAGATGGATGAATTAGAATATGTCTGGACTACATGGAGTTGAATGCTACATGTGTCACTGATCCATTCCTGATGCCATTCACCGAGGAAATCTTTTGGAAGGCGTGGCGGGCGTGAAATATATTCCTTCATAAATGGGTTTTTCAGGTATCATCGGGTTAGGATTGTTGAGGATCAAGAAAAGACAACATGTACTACTGAATGGGGCCGTTTTGCCTATACTATGATGCCTTTTGGATTGAAAAACACACCTATTATATTCTCGCGTATAATTGTTCAAGCATTCAAAGATTTTATTCACAACTTCTTACAGGTCTACCTAGATGATTTGACAGTATATGGGCTTGTGAAAGATCATTGTGACAATCTATGCTTAATGTTTGAATGGTGCAGACAGTTGAGTATCTCTTTGAACATCAAGAAGTGCATATTTGCCACACCATTTGGAATATTGTTAGGACATATAATCTGCAAGGAAGGTTTTCTTGTTGATCCAAATTAAGGTTGCGCTCATTTTAGGCCCAGGCGCCTTATCGCTTAAAGCAAGGTGTGCAGATTTTTAGGTCATACATGATATTATAGAAAATTCATCAAAGGGTATGCCAAAATTGTTGCACCCTTGGAAGAGTTATTGAAGGGGAAAGGTAGATTTTATTAGGGAGAACCACAGCAGTGCACATTTGAGATATTAAAAGAGAAACTTACTACCGCACCCATTCTACACTTTCACTCATGGGATAAACCATTTCATGTGCATGTGGATGCCTCTGGCATGGCCATTGGTGTTGTGTTAGCTCAACCTAGAGAAGGTATTGTTGATCATCCAATTTGTTTTGCTAGTAGGAATTTAACTCCTGCTAAACAAAATTATACAACTACAGAGCGCAAAGCTTTGTCAATGATCTATGCATTGCACAAGTTTTGACAGTATTTGTTAGCAATACCATTTGTGTTTTATATAGATCACATGGCATTGAAGTACTTGGTAAACAAGCCCGTCCTATAGGGCGCATATGTAGATGGGTAATCCTATTTTAAGAGTTTGATTTCATGGTTGTGGTGAAGCTTAGGGAAAAGCAATTCTGGACTAGACCATTTATCTAGAATCAACTCAGGAGAGGAAACACAGACAATTGAAGAAACCATGCTAGATGCACAGTTATATAGGTTACAACGCATGCCATCAGAATTAGAAGACATTGTTGTCTTTCTGCAGACTGGTATAGCACCAAAAGGAATGAAGGCATTAGAAAAGAAATAGCTTGCTATATGCATGGCACCATTTATGTTAATCGGTGGTGACCTCTACAAGTTAGGCAGAGATGAAGTGTTACACTTTGTTGTGTATTAGAGCATGAGCGCAAGGATATTATGGAAGAAGCTCATGGTGGTATTGTAGGAGGCCATTATGCAGGTGATGCGACTTCCCGGAAGATCCTGCTTTTTAGATTATGGTGGGAGACATTGTATGAAGACCAAAGAATATTGTAAGGCGTGTGATCATTGTCAACACTTAGGAAAACCAAGGCAAAGAGATAGGATGCCTTTGAGACCAATTACTAGTGCCGAACCATTTGAGCAATGGGCCATTGACTTTGTAGGACATATTTTGGTAGCCGCACACAGGACTGGATTGCGCTATATCATTACTTACACAGATTATCTCACACGATGGGCAGAAGCAACACCTACAAAGGACTATACAACATACAACAGCTAGGTTTCTATGGGAGAATGTTCTTACAAGATATGGATGTCGTTTAAGCTTAACAAGTGATAGTGGTACACACTTTTGAATGAGACAATCATGATCCTATTAGATGAGTTTATGGTTGCACACCATAAAACTACACCCTACCATCCTCAGGAAAATGGAACTGTTGAGGCTTTCAACAAGATTTTGAGCTAGAATTTGACAAAAATTGTGATGATGGAAGAAAGGATTGGGATGACAAAGTGTCAGTTGTTCTTTGAGCATATAGAACAACTTACAAGAGATTGAACAAAGCCATATCATTTCAGCTGGTGTTTTGTGTAGAAGTCATTCTCCCTATCGAATTTATGTTACCTTCTTTGCGTATTGCACATGCTAGAGGTCTAGTCGATGAACAAGATTTAAGAGCGTATCGAGAAGATGATTCAATTAGATGAGTGGTGAGCCATAGCATGATGGAGTCATAAGCAGGGAAAAGGCCAAATAGAAGGCATGGCATGACAGAAACATAAGGGATAAGAAGTTTGAGATTGGACAAATGGTACTTCTTTATGACTCTAAGTTCTTGCGCCATCCAGGAAAGCTCAAAGTACATTGGTTTGGGTCGTATTTCATCACTTACATACTTGAATCAGGTGCTTTCTAGTTAGAAGCACTTGATGGAACACAGCTACCCAGTTACTTTAACGGGAGTAGGTTGAAGCCCTACTATAAATAAGACTTATTGGTGTTTGTAATAAGGCAGTATTGCTATTTAGATTAGGTTTCCCTTCTGTATTTCCTTCATTGTCGCTATGCTTTATCAATTTAGTTGTTGTTCTTGTGTAAAACGCACTTGCGTGCATGAAGCTAATTACTATTTGAATAATGTTTATGCACAAAGGACTACACATACCTTTAGTGTGGGGTGGTTGTATTTATCTAAGTAAAAGACCATGGGAATTGAAAGGTGAAAGGAATAAGCTGCTACGGGTGCACTTTAATTCAAAAGAAGATTGCTTCTCAAAAGTGACCAAGGATGGAGATGAATGAAATGACAATGATAATGCGAGGTAAGAGGAGGCCATGATAACTACCAAGAGAAGGTACAATGATGAGGTACTCAGGCGCAAGGGCACACACTGAAGAGAAGTCTGTGACTAGAGGGTAGGAAGGCGCACTAGAAGGTTATAAGCCTGGGTAGGAAGATGTATTGTGTGTGGAACGAATGAATTTGATCGAAAATGAGAGAATATTTGGTAGGTGAAGGAGCAATAAATGCATCAAAATTTGAAAAAAATTATATAAGGATGGGATGTAGATTCATTTTTACCATTATGACTAAGAGAATTTGAGGAAAGAGCCAATTGCAAAGAGCCGAGTGATCGGGTTAAGGTGCGAAGGGTGTGAAACCAAGCGTGATAAACAGATCTGTGCAAAAATAAGCTTGCATCCTCGGTGGTGAAGGGTTTGAGCAAAGCAAGGAGGCAGAGAGGAGTTAGGGCACAAAGTTTCCACCTAGGGCATAATTGAATCAAGCTAGGGTTTGATTCACAAAGTTGCAGAGTTAAAGAGGAGACATTTGTAAAGGAAAAAAATGGCACCCAAGAAGGCATCTGCAAAGAAGAGTAAAGGAAAGAAGAAGGTGGTCATTGAGGAAGAAGAGATGGCACCCAAAAGTGAATTTTCATAAATGTAATATCCAGAAGGAGTCATCTTTGGCCGGAGTGGGATTCACCCATCAGAAAGAGAAAAGTGAGCGAATACAATCACAGGACCGCAGAGAACAAGAAGGAGCTCGATTATTTTCTCACTGCTAGGACAAACAAGCGTATGGCAAATGAAATGCCAGTTTATGATGATGTAGGCAAGAAGCTTCTGAAGATAATTGGGGTCTACCAATTATATGAGCTTCCATATTTCAGGAAGTATGAGCCCTTGTATTAGTGGCTCATGAGTAGAGTGCACGAGGACTTCTTCTACTTTGTAGGACATAGAGTTAGAATCTCATCTACGCTTATCTCATCAGTTACATGTTTGAAGGCCATAGGAGAGGACATAAAGAATGATCTCATAGATAAAGTTGTGATCTTAAAGACCAAACAGGAGTTGGGGTACCTAAAGGGTCCGCATTGTATGGATATAGACAACTTGAAGAACTATTCAGTTGTGCAAGTAGCAGCAAACCTTGTTACAAAGTTGAATGATCAAGAGCGTTGGTCATAGGTAAATATTGTCTGGTTACACGTTGCGCGTAAGATTTCAAAAGGAGTGATCTACAATATTACAGGCTATATTGCAGAACAAATAGTTGAGGAAGCACACACATGAGGGAAGATCAGCTTTGGGGTTGTTCTCCTATCACTAGTATTCATGGAAATTGGAATACCAGATGGGCCGAAGGAAATAGTATGGGAATACCCCATGGAGAATAAGTCACCAGCTGAAAGGTTTAGCAAGTATATATGTAAAGGGGCCATGACATACGACGTAAAGCAAAGGGCGGAGAAATGGTATGATAGGCTCCGCATGACATTTGGTAAAGAGTGGCACATCCCAAAGAACCTACCATCGGTAGTAGGGACACAAGTCTAGTTTGATGTATATCAACATTTCGTATCATGCACTTCCCAATGAAATATGGAGTCTGGAGCCCTTGGTTTAAATTTCCTTATGCATTCACCGCAAGGTATTTCCAAGCATCTGTCACATATTTATAGACACGAACACAACCGGTATTCAAAGCAAATAAGGTAGACTATGACTACCACACGTTGAGAAAGAAGTATGTGTATCATGGAAGAAGTGCCTTCACCGATAGGATCATTTCGCAGGTGTTGAATATTAAGCCAATAAGTCCGGTCAGCATATGTAGGGGCAATATTGGTGTATCTTCATTTGAAGCCAAAGATGGAGAATAACAAGTATGTGGAAGGTGATATCACACTTCTAGCACCACCAAAGGGAAAGCATACAAAGGGAGAACATCCCGTGCCTAAGCCCACAAAGCCAATTAAAGTGGAGGAGGAGGAGGAGGAGCGCGAAGATAGTGGTGGTTTGGAGCATAGAGGTAGGAGACATCCTACAAATAAGGGTGAAGTTGAGCGCGCCATTACACCACCTTAGCAATGGGGGGGGGGGGATGAGGACTTAAATGTAGTCTAAGGGGAGCATAGATTTAAGAGGGTGTTTAGGAGAACAAGGACCCAAGGTTCTACTCCAACCACGATGCGCGAGATTACCCGATTCTCTCCACGAAGGAGGAAACTCTGTAAAGGAGGAAACTAAAGTTAAATGAGGAGGTGGAAGAGTCAGAGGAAAGTGTGCCTAATTCTCTCACTCTTCTAGAGAACATAGAAGAACATGGTGAGGAATCAAAGGGAAGAGAAGAGGACAAAAAGGGACCAGAGGAGACAGTTGTCGAGAATGTTTAGGACATGGAGACACAAGTCCCAAATTTGGAAGCTAAAGTCCCTAAGCAGCAACGGTCTAGAAGAACAAGTGGAGAGCACATTCCACCAACCATGGGGTATGTAGAGGACACAAGTAAAATTATTCGTACAACTTCCGAGAGCACGATAACACGTATGGATTTATTGGGCTAGGAGCTAATGGATGAGGATATGGTGACTGTGTGCACTCGAAAGCAACTATCATGGTCAATGCACACCCACACGGATTAGCCTAACTTTGATGTATGTGAAGAGTCATGCATTTCGAGATAGCTAAAAAATCCACCCCAAGCCGGGACACATGATAGTAAAGCCTCTTTGTCATGTCGATGAGTAGGTCAAAGCAATGCATTGGTGATGGTTTCACGCTAAAGTGGCTAGAAGAAACATGGACAAAGCTGCAACAATCAGAGTGTTGCCCGAGGATTTGAAGACAAAGGATGTGGAGATGGTGTGCATAACACAAGAGAGGGACTTTGCACGGAAGAACAATGAAGTATTTAAAAGCGTCATAGAGGAGATTGGGGACAATGTCATCGAGTGAGGCCACACTTGGAGGCCAAGGTACCACGAGATGTTTCCTTCCAAAGAAATACACTATTTAGGAAAGTTGGTGGACATGGTACTTAAAGATGAACCTCTGCGCATTACAGCGCGAAAGTCGAGAGGAAGATGCGAACAAGAGAAATCCTCGGGGATGCAAAGATTACATCTTATGAAGGGTTGTTGAAAGCGTTATAAGAAGTATTAAAGAAAGTAAACCAAGCTTTAAATATCCGCACATGACTCAGAGGTGCTTATCAAAGATAAAGACCCTAGAAGAAAATAATGAGGTCCAGAAAGCAATGAAGGATGAGACATTGGGCCACGTAAAAAGATTGTCAATAGTTAAGCGAAGCGAGAGGCCTTGGCTTGGCGACAAGAGCTGCACAAGACTCCACTGGAAGAGCTTGGGAAGCTAATTACGCAGAAGATGGATCTTTTAGAAGGAAGAATGACATCAATGTCCAACATTGTGTTTGTTCTGCAGAATGAAAAGGGAGAGATTGCGAGGGATGAGTTGGAATCCATTGTTGTGGACATACCATAAAAAGTAGGACAAGCACTCACTGAATGGCGGTATTGGAGGTGAAATAAAGGAAGAGTATCCGAATTGATACTTCAAACTTATACGAGGAGGTTGTCTCATAACCTCATAAAAATTCTTTATTTGTCCACATTCTTTCATTCTTATTCTTTTGATTATTCTATTCTTTACTTCAATTTTGGAGGAATACCCATTGTCGAGATGAAAATGAGATTAGTGTGGGGTAATGTTGATCAGAGAATACTTGTTAGAGAACACACAAGGAGTCCACGTGGGAGAGAAGGCTAGGATCAAGGGTGCGGAGGGACAAGAAGGACCCGCGCATGGAAGGCAAGTTCAACATTCATGACTTAGCCGATTTTGAGCATGACGACCTATTTTTAGAAGATGGTGTGTGGAACACACCAATGATGCAAAGATGTGCGCACCATGCATTGTCTATTTTTGGAGGATCGGATCGAAGCACTTTACATGGAGATGAGCTAAGAATAGGATTGACACTTCAGTTAACTGTAAGAGGTCTATAGATAGCACACTTACATGTGTGGCTATGCTTGTGAATGACGTGTGGCTATTAATAGCATACGACCTATTTCTCGAATAGATAAGTGGTGAAGGGCAAGTCCCCACCCTATATATATGATGTGAGGTGCATAGTGGTAATATATTAGTGTGAGGGATGTATGGAGGTATAGATATATACACATTGATGCATCCTTGAATTGTTAGTTAACACCTAGTCGCGACTGGCACATCACTCACTCAGCCGAGTGCTCACCCGCGCGCAAAGGTACCGGGTCCCTCTTAATAGTTGCAGTAGCAGAATGGTGGTATGATAAAACAATAAACATATATTTTAGGAACTAATCCATCCATTCACCATTTATATCCAACCAGATCTATAAGTGCTAAAGGTAAATCATCATGAAAGTAATAACATGCATTGATAAAACACATCACACACTTTGTTTGGCCAATTTCCTTTATCTATTCATTGAACTAACAATACAGTAGCTTCATACAATACCAGGCATGCGCACATGGATCTGTTACAATTATCCAGTCGCATGTACTCGTGTTTTTCCATTCCTCCAAACATATGATTCCATCTCGTATCTCTATGTATGTCTCTCTATTCTTTAAGTAGTTCATTACATATACATATATAGGGAGGGGAACTAACCCTTCACCACTTAACTCTACCAGAAATAGGTCGCATGCTAATAATAACCATGTGCCTTTTTACAATTATAGCCATACATGCAAGTATGCTATCTATAGATTGCTGATAGTTAACTAAAGTGATGGATCTATTCTTAACTTATGCCCATGCAAGAGTGAGTTGACATGTCCTTCCAAAATCTCCATGAAGAGTGGCACGTAAATCTCGGCATCGCTTTGTGTACTCCGCATGCCAATCTCTAAGAATAGACCTGATCTCCAAAATTGGCTAAGTCCTTAAGAGTCTTACCCTACATCTCTCGTGCGTGACGCCTTCCTATTACTTCGTGCTTTTGCTCCTGTGCCATTCTTCCGCGCATAACTGAGTGCAAGTTCAACCAAGTGTTTTCTCTAATCAACACACATATGATTGAATTACTATATCGATCCATACACGCATTGGTATAGATTAACATTATTGTAAGGAACTTCGTGTTTATTAATAGATGGAAGATATTGGTTCAGTATCGACACTAAAATTTTCCTCCGTAATTTCTATTTCATTAATGTATGTATTAGGAATAGGATGTTGTTAAGTATAATTAGTAGTAGCGTCCAATGGAAGATAACGGCACCGTCGATGCGGTCTTGCTAATAATTTAGAGTACGGTAGCAATGTCAAGTACGATAGGAATGTTGTAAAAAGTAAATATTTGTCGTAAGTGGTCCGGTAATGTTAAAATGTCAAAGTTGGGATAAGTAGAGAAGTAGGGTCTACATGATTAGGAATTAGAAATATTATATTTGTAATAAAGACAAAGAGTGATGTCATAAATATTTTGTATATTTTATTTGTGGAAAAGTCTAAAAACATGGAACCCATGTGAGATGATAAGGTTTATCTTATCTCGGAAGATAAGCCTACATGTAAAGGCAAGAGTTTAGGCATGAAATATGATTGGCCGGAAGAGATTTCCTATCCTATCTTAGAGATAAGATGGATAAGCCTAAATTCCTATAAATAAAGAGGCCACCCCCCTCATTTAGCATAGAAGGAAGTAGTGAGAAATATTGTATGAGTAAGTGTGTAAAGGAAGCCATCATTTTGAAGGTGTGTTAAAGAAGCCATTAAGAAGTGTAATTGTGAAGTTTCTCCCATAGTTATTGTTGGAAGGCAAGTGAAGTCAGTAACACTTGAAGTACCTCATGGGTGAGATTGTAACAATTTCATGTTGATATTATAATTTACACTTATATTTCAAATTTATCGTCATTCCTTCTTATTATAGTCTATGGTATTCTTGTGTTATGTTTGTTGTTGTATTTCCAGATTCCATCCACCAAAGTAAAAGTTGTGCATTAGTAAATAATCATAGCACGAGGAGTTCCCGGTGAAGAATTATCATAGTGCCAGATTGGTGATGACATTTTGGTTCCGTTGCCGACCATTCCTCGTTGGTGGATTTTCTGGAGAGATATTCCCACTTAGTCAAAAATCATTTGGAGAGTAACCTTGTTTTTACCGTGCATAGTAGTTACTATGGTAAAGTCACTTTTTACCTTGAATAGTATTTACTGGCAAGAACTTCACTTTTACCGTGAATAGTATTTACTGCGCAAAGAACTTCACTTTTTATCGTGAATAGTGTTTACCACAAGAAAGTCGGTTTTTCACCGATGAAGTCAAGTTTTACCATAGTTTACCGTGGTCGAGTTCTATTTTACTTTGTAGAAAAGTGTAAAGTCACTTTCTATTATAGTGATTCCAATTATTTGTGCACATAAGTCTTGTTGATTGTACTTGTGGGTTGGTATTTCACTCTTTTGAAAATGGGGAAGATTCATGTTTTTTCAGCTCAATCTAATGAAGATGCTTCCTCTTTCATTCAAGAGTTTAAACGATCTTGTATTTGTAATGGCCTTATAAGAAGGGAACAATGGACTGAATTTTTTCCTACCTTTTTGGATGGTTCAACACTTAGGTGGTTTGAAACACTAGGTGAAAATGTAAAAAACTCATGGGATTTATTAATTGAAAGTTTTCTTGAAGAATTTTGTGAACAACAGAAATATGCAGATCTCATGATCGAGATCACAAAGCTAGCCCAAGGAGAGAAGGAGAAGATAAGAGATTATCATGCTCATGTTCTAGAGCTAAGGAGGAAGCTCGATGCCCAGATCCGGAAGGAAGGATTAGCGGATGGGTTGATGAATGGCGTGGATAATATCCTCTGTAAGCACTTTATTCTTGGGATGAAGCCAGAGATCGACAACGAGTGAAGTATGACCGCCAAGCTACCATTGAACAAGCAAAGGAGATCGCAAGAAGGCAAGAAAAAGCATGGAAGAGGAGCCAAAAGAAATTGTTGCTAAAGTAGAGCCTACACCAAAGACACCTTTGGTTCATAATCCAAAACCACTCTCGTGAGCACAAATCTTTCTCCTAGTACATCTACCGAGTATGAAGATCTTCTCAAGAAGATGAGACAGATTAACTATTAATCTTCTTCAAGGAAAAGAATTTAGTTCTCGGAGGAGATAGAGGTCCAAAAAGAAATATTTTAAAGTTGTCTAATATGGTTGTTATAAAAGGGTCATTATAAGTATAATTGTCCAGATAGAGCTTCTACATCCGGTACAAGAGATAATGATAAAGGAAAAGCACTTATGAATTCTTTTGATGTAGTAGATAAGAGCATAAATAATGAAGTAGATGTGTTTGTAACAAAAAGAAAGAAAGAAAAAGATAACCAAGATGGAAATGATCCTAAGAAGATGAAAGGAGAAACTAGTAAGAAACATAGGAGAAGAAATTTAGGTGTGCAGGATTTTCTGATTTCACAGGGACAAGGACCATACTCCATCTTAGAAGATCTGTCCAAAAGGCCTGCAAATATTACATATGGTCAACTCTTAGCTATGTCTTCTGAGAAGAGGCGGGAGCTGCGAAGTGGACTCAATGCTCGACGAAGGAAGGAGGTTGAGGTCCCTGTTTTGGAGGCAGAGGCGGATCCCTATGCTCCACAAGCTGAGGTACTATGTAATGGTATTTCAATTCATGATGTCTTAGTTGATGGAGGTGCTGCAGTTAATGTAATGACCAAGTCTGTAATGAATATGTTGGGTTTAAAAATTGATCACCCCTCAACACTTATGTTAAGGTCATTAAATAAGGGAAAAACTAAACCGGAAGGTGTAGTTTCAAATGTGGAAATATCTCATTATGGGTGTTGTATGTGTGGTAGACTTTCAGGTGATGAAAAATGGTACTGTTGCGTACCCAATGTTGTTGGGAAGACCATGGCTAAGGAGAGTTCATGCAAGAAACTACTAGAATGAAGGCTTCATGACACTTGGACGTGGTAGAGAGAGGGTGAAAATAAACGTGATCCCTCGGCATCATAAGGCAGAACCTATCGATTCAAGTGATGAAACTGATGATTGGACATCCTCTGATTACTCTAGTACCAATGAAGTGGACATAGAAGATGAAGAAAGTGAGGTTGATGTTTCGGTCATGGATATCCTTCCAGTCACACCGACTCATGACCCCATAAAATTATCTAAAGAAGAAATTGATGATCGTCTCCAGCAAATAAAGATTGGTGATGCTGTGATGGAGAGTGAGAAGGAATCCTACCTCCAGCTCTTTCGAAGGTACATACACATATTCACTTTTGATTACAAGGAACTCCATCAAGTAAGTTGGGTAGAACATTCTATTGAGCTGGTAGATGGTGCTAAGCCCATAAAGCAAATGCCATATAGAATGAATCCTAATTTTTCCAAGATTGTAAAAGAAGAAATAGATAAGTTGCTTGATGCAGGATTCATATTTGTTGTGGAGAATTCAAAATGGGTTTCTCCCATTGTGATCTCAATAAAAAATAATGGGAAGCTACGCATTTTTGTTGACTACAGGAAGCTCAATAAGGCAACAAAGAAGGATCATTACCCTCTTCCATTCTCAGATCAGATCTTGGACGAAGTAGCTAGCCAGGAGTGTTATAGTTTTGCTGATGGATATAGTGGCTATAACCAAGTTCGTATAACAGAGAAAGATCAGTTGAAGACCACGTTCACCACTCCTTGGGGAACGTTTGCTTATAGAGTTATGCCTTTTGGGTTGTGTAATGCTCCAACAACATTCCAACGTTTGATGAATAGGGTGTTCGAACCCGACATTGGGAACTTCATCGAATATTTCTGATGATTTTTGCATCTATGGGAGAAAGATGGACCACCGCACAAATGGAGACAAACATTTCAAAGGTTAGATGAAGCACAAGCCTCACTAAACCCTACAAAGTGTGTCTTTGGATGTTCTAAAGGTGTTTTGTTAGGGCATGTTGTATCCAGAGATGGTATTGTTACGATCCCGATAAAGTTTCAAAAATCAAAGAGTTACCATTTCCTATGAATAGAAGTGAGTTGAGATCATTTTTAGGCCATGTGGGTTACTATAGAAGGTTCATCAAGAATTTCTCAAAGATTACATAGCCACTAACCCAGCTTCTTGAATAAGGATGTTACTTATGAACCAGAAATAAGGTGCATGAAGCTTTTGAACAATTGAAGGAAGCCCCGTGTCTTCACCGCTTTTAAAGAATCCATATTAGAGCAAGCCATTCATTGTGTATATTGATGCCTCGGATGCAAAGACTAGGAAGTACTCTGAGCCAAAAGGATGAAAATGGGAATGATCATCCAATTTACTTTGGGAGCAAACAAATGAGTAGTGCTGAGGTAAATTATACTATAATTGAAAAGAGGCTTTAGCTATCATTTTTTTGTAAAGAAGTTTAGGAATTACTTGCTAGGGCAAAAATTCCTAGTTGTATGAATGATCATCGAGCTCTAAAATATATTGTAAATAAGCCTAACCCATCAGGGAGGATAGCAAGATGGATAATTTTGCTACAAGAATTTGAATTTGATATTATAGATAGGCCAGAAAGAAGCATGTCAATGCAGATGCACTCTCTCGAGCCTATGATGGTTTAGGTTCATCTTGTGATGATGATGATTTCCCAGATGCAAAGATTGTTATCCTCGACACAATCCCTAGTGAGTACATAGATATTTGGAATTATCTGAATGAATTCAAGTTTCTTGATGGTGCCAATGCAAAGACTAAGAGGAAGATTACTCAAGCCAATCGTCCATATTCTATTATGCATGGAGTATTATTTTGAATAGGACCTGATGGATAGTACAAGAGGGCAGTTGGACGTGATTAAGGGAAGGAGCTGATAGAAGAACTCCAAAATGGTACATGTGGAGGACACTTCTCTGACAACTTACAAAGCAAGAAGGATCTTAGATGCAGTTATCACCGCCCACTCTTTTTAGAGATTGTTATAATTATTGTAAGACATGTGATATTTGTCAAACACATGGTAACCGTAAGACTTCATCAGCTCCATTATGCCCTATTCTTCCACTTGGTCCCTTTGAAAAGTGGGGAATAGATATTGTAGGTCCACTTCCAACTACCCCACGCCAAAATAAGTATATTGTAGTTGCCACAGATTAATTTACTAAGTGGGTTGAAGCTAGGCCATTGAAAATAGATTCTATGGATGAAGTGGCAAGGTTCATATATGAACGCATTATCACCAGATTTGGTTTCCCATTAGAAATTGTAACAGATCAAGGAAGCCACTTCATTAATGAGGTAGTAGAAGCCCTAGTCAATAAATTTTCTATTAAGCACAGGAAGGAAACAACATACAAGCCAAGCACAAATGGATAGGTGGAATGAACAAATTTTGTGTTGTGTCAAATTATTGCAAAATATGTAGCCTTGCAGTACATAAGTGGGATAAAAAGATTCATGCAGCATTCTGGGCATATAGGGTAACATCAAAGCTAAGCAACATGATACCCCCATTTTAATTCGCATATGGCATTGATCCAGTTCTTCCTATTGAGTTTGATATTCCCACTTTGTGAGAGTTATGAAAAATGAAAGGATGGATGAAAGTGATTCAAGAAAAGAAAGGTTGGTACATCTTCATTTGCTTGAGGAAATGAGGGAAAT
This sequence comes from Taxus wallichiana var. yunnanensis, assembly GCA_018340775.1. Taxonomy (NCBI): domain Eukaryota; kingdom Viridiplantae; phylum Streptophyta; class Pinopsida; order Cupressales; family Taxaceae; genus Taxus; species Taxus wallichiana. Next base: position 91,306,530 of record CM031236.1, read on the forward strand.
AGCAAAGGATACAAGCTATAAGAAGAAAATGAAGCAGAAGGAATACTTTGATCAAAAGATCCGTTGGTCTCCATTTCATGTGAATGACTTGGTTCTAGTATATGATTCCGATACAAAAAAAGAAGAGTAAAATTTCTTCCAAAATGGATGGGGCCCTACAAAATAAAGCAATTGTGCATGAAAATGGTACGTACTTAACTAGAGGAATCGGATGGCACTCCCATTATGAAATGGGTCAACCACGACACAAGTTGAATATTTTCCAAGCACTGAATAGTCTACTCCAGAGGACGGAGTAGAAGCTAAGAAGGGGAAGATGTCGACACTAAAATTTTCCTCCGTAATTTCTATTTCATTAATGTATGTATTAGGAATAGGATGTTGTTAAGTGTAATTAGTAGTAGCGTCCGATGGAAGATAACGGCGCCAAAATGCGGTGCCACCAATAATGTAGAGTACGAAATGTGAATCAAAGTAGGATAGGAATGTTGTAAAAGTAAATATTTGTCGTAAGTGGTCCGGTAATGTTAAAATGTCAAAGTTGGGATAAGTAGAGAAGTAGGGTCTACATGATTAGGAATTAGAAATATTATATTTGTAATAAGAACAAAGAGTGATGTCATAAATATTTTGTGTATTTTATTTGTGAAAAAGTCTAAAAAGGTGGAACCCATGTGAGATGATAAGGTTTATCTTATCTTAGAAGATAAGCCTACATGTAAAGGCAAGAGTTTAGGCATGAAATATGATTGGCCAGAAGAGATTTCCTATCCTATCTTAGAGATAAGATGGATAAGCCTAAATTCCTATAAATAAAGAGGCCACCCCCTCATTTAGCATAGAAGGAAGTAGTGAGAAATATTGTATGAGTAAGTGTGTAAAGGAAGCCATCATTTTGAAGGTGTGTTAAAGAAGCCATTAAGAAGTGTAATTGTGAAGTTTCTCCCATAGTTATTGTTAGAAGGCAAGTGAATTCAGTAACACTTGAAGTACCTCATGGGTGAGATTGTAACAATTTCATGTTGATATTATAATTTACACTTATATTTCAGATTTATCGTCATTCCTTCTTATCATAGTCTATGGTATTCTTGTGTTATGTTTGTTGTATTTCCAGATTCCATCCACCAAACTAAAAGTTGTGCATTAGTAAATAATCATAGCATGAGGAGTTCCTGGTGAAGAATTATCATAGTGCCAAATTGGTGATGACATAAACTAAGTGTCATTCCCGTGTGTGGGATTAAGTAGTACATGTTATTGATTCAATCATGATTATTGTTTAAAGCTTGTTCTTTCATAGATTTGAAAGTAGCATGCATTATATAATGATGGATTAGTTATGAATCTATATGTTTCTTCCTTCATCATGCTTAACATCCTACTACAATAATCCTAAAGAGGACCGAGTTCCTTTACGCGCTTGGTGAGCGCTCAATCAAGGTTGAGTGATATGCCAGCGCGATTAGGGAGTTATCTAGTAAAGTCTAGGCTACATCACTCTTTCTTCGAACTGTAATAGTTGAGGTGAATATTTGGGTAAGTGCATGAAGTTTGGGGGCCAAAAAGTGGACAAAACCCCAAAAACAGACAAAATGCATTCGTGCTTTACTAAAACGCACTCGCATTTTAATTTTTTTGGCTTGGTAATTACCGAACCTATAACACGTACACATTATAAGGAAGGCAAAATGTGTATGCGTTTTAAAGAAGGAAAAATGCGTACGTGTTTTATAGAATTCAAAACACGTACGTGTTTTAAATAGTATGGACCATGTATATGTTTTTGGGTGTCTTATACTTACAAAAATAAATGTTTTGATTTCTTTTATTATTTCTTATACTTTAAATTTATTTTAGTAATCATTAGAAATTAGGGTCACTCTACACTGATGTAAGTCATCTCGTAGCTCAACAGTTGTAATCTAGAAGATAGTTTTTCAAAATATAATCTAGTTAGTATTTACTCATTTTCGTGGATTTCAAAGAAATGACCTAAAACTTTCAAGGCATATATATTGTAGTCGGTCTTTGTTTTGGGAAAGCATATAGTCATTTTTAGGTTTTTGACCTTCTAAAATGGATTTTGGCAATACCACTCGAATTAAATTTTTAAATTTGGTCCATAATTCACTTTAGTGACCATGAATCAACTCTATGATGCTTCTACTTCTTAAAAAAGAGATCCTCACTTTGTAGATAGAGGATTGTTCCCGAGAATGAGATTCCTATCCTATGGCCAAAATGAGGTGATTGTAATGTGCCTCCTCCTTAAGGTGTGATAACACTACTAGGTATTGAATGAGTTGTTACGAATAGTACCAAGTGAATTGCATCAAGTGAACTCAAATGATTGCTCATTCTTAGAAACATGGTGCTCCATATAAAGATCATCCCCTCACCTTTCCTAGCTCTAAAATCATCCTTTCATGGAATCAAATTCATGCTTCTCATACATTTTTTTGTTGATATGTCTCTCATGGAGACAAACGATGCATTAATACTTCACAAATAATGGTCCTTGATAGCTCGGTGACATGACTAGCTCATTTTAGCTTGTTCTGAAGGGTGTTCAATTAACTACAGAATGTCCAAAAATGCCTTTTGAGGCCTTCAAAGGAAGTAGTCTCTCATCAAAACTAAATGAGTTGATCGATCACCTTAAACATTATTCCTACACACCTAAACACGTTGAATGATCTTTTAGGACTTTCCTTTGGGTGAGGTTTATTATTTAGGTTTTAGGGTTTAGGGTTTTTAGACTCAAGGTTTAGAGTTTAGGGTTTAAGTTTTAGTGTTTAAGGATCATGGTTTAGATTTTAGGGTTTAGGGCTTGGGCGTAGGGCTTAGGGTTCATGGTTTAGGGGTTTATTTATGATCAAGGTTAAGGGTTTAGGGTTTAGGGTTTAGGGCTCAAGGTTCAAGGTTTAGGGTTTAGGGGTCAAGGTTGAGGGTTTAGGATTTATGGCTCAAGGTTTAGGGTTTAGGGATCAGGGTTGAGGTTTAGGTTTTAGGGTTGAGAGTTGAGGGTTTAGGGTTGAGAGTTGAAGGTTTAGGGTTTAGTTTTTAGGGTTTATGTTTGAGGGTTCAAGGTTTAGTGCTTTAGCTTAGGGCTTATGGCTTAGGGCCTAGGGTTCAGGGCTTAGGGTTTAGGGTTTAAGGCTCGAGGTTTAGGGTTTAGGGTTTAGGGTTTAGGGTTTAGGGCTTAGAGTTTAGGGTTTAGGGCTTATGGTTTATGGTATAGGGTTTAGGGTTTAGGGCTCAGGGTTTAAGGTTTAGGGTTGAGGATTTAGGGTTTAGGAGTTAGGGTTTAAGGTTTAAAGGTCAGGGTTCGGGTTTAGGGCAAAGGGTTCGGGTTTAGGGTTTAAGGCTCAAGGTTTAAGGTTTAGGGGTTAGGGTTTAGGGTTCAAGATTTAAGGCTCATGGATTAGGCTCACCCATTCAATCACAGTAATGTTCTATGTCTTACCCATTCTTATAAGTATTGACAAAGAGTATTCAACTAAAAAGGGTTCATCTACTTCGTAGGTAGAACATTCAAGGGAGTCATCACAATTTGATGCCTTTCATCTACTGATATTTTAAAGGAGGGAAATTCCCATTGCATGCGAACTATTTCACTCATTGTAATGTTTTGTGTCTTACCCATTCTTATTAGTATTGACAGAGAGTATTCAACTGAAAAAGGGTTCATCGACTTCGTAGGAACAAAATTTAATGAGATTCATCAAAATTTGATGTCTTTCATTTGTTGATATTTTGAAGGAGGCAAATTCCCACTTTTCATAAACAAGGTAGTTGTAAAAGCGGACTTAATGATGGTTTTAGGCACAAGACTAGGAAATATGGTCCTAAGATATTCAAAAATGAACTCACTCATGAGACCTACTGAAATATATGAGGTTTAGGGGTTAGAGCTTAGGGTTCTGGATTTAGTGTTTAGGGTTTACAGACTTAGGGCTCAGGGGTTTAGGGTTAAGGGTTTAGGTTTTAGGGTTCAGGTTTTAGTGTTCAGAGTTTAAGGTTTATTATTTTTGTTTTAGGGTTTAGGGTTTATAATTTAGCTTTTAGGTCTCAGTGTTAAGGGTTGAGGGTTAAGGGTTTAGGTTACAAAGTTTAGGGTTTAGGGTTTTTTTAGGGTTTAGGGCCTAGGGCTTAGGGCTTAGGGCTTAGGGTTTATGATTTAGTGCTTAGGGTTTAGAGTTTAGGGTTTAGGGTCAAGGTTTAGGGTTTATGATTTAGTTTTTAGGGTTTAGGTTTAGGGTTTAGGGACCTTTAGGATTTAACATTTAGGGCTTAAGGTTTACGGTTTACGGTTTAGGGCTCAGGGCTCAAGGTTTAGGGTTTAGGGGTTAGGGTACATGGTTTAGGGTTTACGACTCAGGGTTCGGGGTTCAGAGTTACGGGTTTAAGGTTTAGGGGTTAGAGCTCAGGGCTCTAGATTTAAGGTTTAGGGCTCAGGGTTTAAGGTTTAGGGTTTAGGGCTCAAGGATTAGGGTGTAGGGTTCAAGGCTTAAGGTTTAGGGTTTATGGTTTAGGGATTAGGGTTTAGGGTTCATGGTTCATGGTTTATGGCTTAAGGTTCGGGGTTCAGAGTTATTGGTTTAAGGTTTGGGGGTTAGAGCTCAGGGCTCTGGATTTAGTATTTAGGGTTTAGGGCTTAGGGCTTAGGGCTTAGGGCTCATGGTTTAGGGTCTAGGGTCAAGGGTTTAGGGTTTAGGGTTTAGGGTTTAGGATTTATTACTTTGGTTTTAGGGTTTAGGGTTTATAGTTTAGGGTTTAGGTCTCATGGTTGAGGGTTAAGGGTTTAGGTCACAAAGTTCAGGGTTTAGGGTTTAGTGTTTAGGATTTAGGGCTTATGGTTTAGGGTTTAGGGCTCAAGCTTTAGGGTTTAGGATTTAGTGTTTAGGGTTTAGGGTTTAGGATTTAGGATTTAGGATTTAGTTTTCATGGTTTAGGGTTTAGGGTTTAACATTTAAGGCTCATGGTTCATGGTTTAGGGTTTAGGGTTTAGGGTTTAGGGCTCATGGGTAAGGGCTGAATATTTAAGGATTAGGGTTTAGGGCTTAAGATTTAGGGTTTAAGGTTTATGGTTTAGGTTTTAGGGTTTAAGGATCATGGTTTAGGGTTTAGGGTTTAGGTTTAGGGCTTGAAGTTTAGGGTTTAGGGTTTAGGGTTTCGATTATAGAATTTAAATGCTAAAATATTTAGGTTGAATGTTAAAAGCCTAAAAATTACCTATGTATTGACCAAATTATACTATAAAAAACTATCTCCTAAACTGTGACTAATGGAGTTGTGAGACTAGTTCTATAAGGTGAGAGTGACCCTAATTTCTTATATTTACATAAATAAATTTAAAGTATAAGTTTTTCATTTAAGTATAAGAAATAATAAAATATAAATAACAATAAATGAAAAACTTATACTTAAACATTTTTTTAAATAGAAGCATGTCAAAAGCATATACAATGTTCATACTATACAGAACGCGTATGCGTTATAATGTGTACGCGTTTTGTGTTTTCTCTTTTTCCAAGTCATGCCTCAAGGCTTGGGATCCGGTTTGGATCCCCAACCCTGAGGCATGGACCTGCACAAACACAAAAAACAACATGTTTTTGCATGAAAATATAAAAATGCCACTTACTCTATGATAAAACAATCGATCCATTTAAAAAATATATACCACGATGTAGAGCGAGTTTCTTCTTTCTAAAAATATAATTTTTCAGATTTTTTGACTAATATAAGTTTCTATATTATTTATTTTCTAACTACGCCTTTTTATAGCTATTTTTGTAGTTTAAATGTCTATCTTTCATCATGTATCTTTTGTTTGGGTCATTGAAATTGGAAAAAAATTATACTAGCACAAACTAGGCATAATTTTATACATATTAAAAAAATCTAATTTTCGATATTTTTTGAGGTAGTTAGGGGGGGCACGGTCAAAGCTCCATTATTTTTCAAAACATAAAATTTATGTACTAGAAAAATCATAAATAAAAAATACTCGTTAAAAAATCTTTAAAATATTCTAACACAAACTAGATGCTCCTAGCTATCTTTCTAGCAAAGGGTTTTCAAAAATACTCAATGGTGCTCAAAAAATGGTGGGGGGCACGAAAGTCACTCTATTATGTTTTTTTAACAAAAATAGGAGTACCTATTGGTATTTTGGTTGTTTTACCCACTTAAACTTATCCATTTTCAATAAATTTAGTAGCTTAGAAACTAGACTCAAAATTATACGATTCATATTTCTACAACATCTTCCAATTTTAAGTGTAAATATTTCAAAAACTCGTACAAGTTGAAGTTTTTTATTTTTCAGAAAAATGCATCCACTTAAGACCCCCTTTTAGCCCCCAACTTACCCATTTGCTGAATTGAACAAATATTATCATATGCTTGTATGCTTCCTCCATGAAATTCAGGCCAGAAACTAGCATCTCATCTACCATAGCCTCAATTTCCTTTCCATAAGATGCATGCTTATGGATGTCTTTGATGTTTTGTACCTCCTCATTAGTCAAGAAAACAGGAGGTGGCATTGAAGTTAGAGGAGTTGGATCCAATACCTTGTCACTTGCCAATATGGACCTGATGAAGTCAGAAAGGATTTGCACTTACTCCTCTAGTTGTTATTGCATCTCGCTTTCCTTTTTCTACTCTTTCAATCACTTTTGACACAGTCTCCTTCAAGTTATGAACCTCACTCTCAGGAGTGGACTCACCCAATGGTATTCTTATCAATTCCAAGTCATTCAAAGCCAAATATTTCTCATCCTTCTCAATTCTAGGTTTAGCAATCTCCAAAAATTGTTGGCCTTTAGAGTCAGACACCAATCTTGAAGTGGTTTTAGCTTTCTTGGCAGATGGGGCAGGAGTTGTGCCCAATAAGGCAGCTACAGCATCAAACTTGGGGGCCACAACTTGAGATGAAGATTTCCTTTTCTTACTATCAACAAAAGGTTACACCCAAGTGAAAGTGGTACTGGAATGAGGGGAACAAGAGGACCTAATGCAAGTGTGCTCATTGAACCCAGGGTCTGTGTAGCAATTGACACTTCCATGATAGATGTTCCAATACTAGAAATAGGTATCTCCTTGGTAGGAGTCTTTGGAGTTCTTGTTGTTTTAGCTTTTGATTTTACACTCTCCTACTTGTCTTCCACCTCATCTTCCTTTTTAGTGTTTCCTCCTTCTTGATTACTTTCTTCTTCTTCTTGACCTCCTGATTCTTTCCCTTCCTCTAAAATATCAATGATTTTCTCAACCACAATGGTTGTCTCTATCTTCTTGGGAGAAAGGGGTTGAGTGTTTTCCTCTCCAATCAATTCTTCTTCCTTATCAGCCTTTTTAGACTTCCCTTTCTTGATATATACCAGAGTTAAAGATTCAAGAGTAGAGGGAGCTGATTGAGTGTGTGCTTCAGGCACTGAAGTAAGAAATTCTTTGTGGGATGTAAAAACTTCTTGAGAAGGAGACCATAACCTACCCACCTTATATGTCTTCATTTTTCTATCAAACTAAACCTTGGTTCTGACCAAGACTAGGTTGATGATTTCTTGCAAATCATCCTTCTCCTTCTTAAACCAGTCAATAGTGTCAAGAGGAGTGTGCTTAATAGATTTGTTGAATTCAAGAGACTATAAATCTTTATCATCATCCTGTAATCCATCTGGTACTTTGTAGATTCCAAATTCTTTGATTTGTTGCAAAGAGAGCCGGCCATAGTACCTTCTTCTTGCCTTGTAATCATCTGAGAAATCTACCCAATAATATTCTAGATTAGGGAGGTGATAGAAGGACATTCTAAAATTATTGGAGATGAAGCCTTTGAGATCAAAGCAAGTTCTTTTTGAAAAGAGTAGAAGTTAAATGCAATAATAGTCCTCTCAATGTTTTGTGCATCCAAAGAAATTTTGTAGGTGTAGTTACCCAAAGTAATTGGGAACTGAATGTCAATTATCTTCTTCTCTTTACAAGTTTTATACAACTTATCCAGATGCCTACAAATTTCTACTAGAGTAATATTATCACTACAAAACATTAGGATCTTAAAAGGGGGCCTCAAACCCTACTAACCTGATATAGGAGAACTTCCTAAATTGAATGTAGAAGTTTCCATAGATAGAAATCAATTGCTTGGCTTCAGTAGAAAACCTTTCAGTTGTGTTGCCCTCCAAAATCCTAACAATGTACATAGTGAAAGCATCATTGACTCTCCTAAAATGGTTGTTGTTCTTTAGAGTCAATTTTGAGTAGTATTCATATATTGGGGCATTCTTCTTACTGTCCATTGGAGAGAGACCCAACCATTATCTATATGCCCCAATAGTATACATCAAATAAGAGGTCATGTAGAAGACCTTGGTTCTTTGCACATTAGCCAAGTTTTCACTTAGGTTGCCGCAAAAATTATTTCTCCCCAATTCAAACTTTGTTTTCCTTCACATATGATGTTCAGGTATGGGCACATCTAAAAATGGAATTCATTAGTTGAAGGAAGTCCCATTATTCTGGCTAGAAGAGTGATGATGTCTGAAATTTCTTCCTTGAAATCACTTCTATACAAAGTATTTGGCAACCTGGAAGCTCCTTTCTTTGGGACCTTGAACCAAGACTTAGCCACCATGTATTTGTACTTCTTAGGTTCTTGATCAAATAGTTGTTGGGCTTGTGCCAAAGTGAGAACATTTGAATCTTCAACTACTGGAATCCCAAAGGCAACATTGATACATCCTACATCTAGCTTGCAATCACTTGGCCTTGGGGTCTGTGATTTCTTTCATGTTTGGGTCAAAACGGGTACCGCATGCGAATCAGATGTCGCACAAAGATGGACTAAGACCAAAATCCTCCAGCGTAAGCTATTCCACAATCCTTGATGAGTTGGACCACAAAGCAGGATTAACATCATTGATGTGTGCCCGAAATCATTGAAGTCCAGATGTTGCACATCGTGTCCCCTATGTTGGGTATGGAAGTCTCGAGAGAGGAGAGATGCTTGTGGCCTTTGAAATGGATCTTCATTATAGTAAATGGGTAGAGAAACAGTGAGCTCAAATAGAAGAATGAATGCTTGAAAAATAGCAATATGGTAGCGAATAGGACAAAATTAGCTATGAATTCTCACAGAAGGATTTTGAAAACTCTAATTTTGACCATCAAATGAATGACGACCTTCTCAAGATCAATATGCACTTTGAATTTTTGAAAATGGTTGGGAATGTCCTTGTTATGGCTAGAAATAGTTGAGGAGGTGCGGGAATGAGATGCGGGATTTGTTCAGTAACTTCTTGTGGTGAAAATGACAAGTATACTGTTAGTGCAATATCACGGCACCCACAGGTATTGATCAGATTTCTAGGTTGATCACTAATATCCAGCAGTGATTGCATAACATTGAATCCTTTCTCCAAGTGTGGGACTTGAAGAGTGAGAAAGGAATCTCCAGAGAAAGGCAGGTTCCTATTCCTCTCTTCAGTGCACGAAATATGCAGAGGGTTTTCCTCAAAATCTAATCTAATTTTCCAAGGAGACAAGGAAAGAAGATGCATAAAATAAATCTAAGCTAATAGAGGTGATGCACCAAGGAATGAAGAACATATGCTTTGCCAAATTTAACACGTATCATGTAGATGTAACACAACATCATGCACAGATAGCAAAAATGCAATGAAAGATCAAGAATGACATAATAGATATGTAAGAGGGTTTAGAAGTAACCACGAGACACATATATATATTGCTCAAGGATAGATTCAATACATTGCAATGGCCAAAGGCAAAAACGGTGTTACAGTCTATATGGGAGGTTTGAAAACTCCACAAATCT